>CAUYRH010099850.1:0-60206 GCA_963574655.1 Perodicticus potto | reverse complement strand
TGGGGCCTGCAGTTCTCAATCATGGTAGATTATTTATTTGTGTGGTCTATAATTTTTTTATTATTTAATCTTTCTCATGACCCCCCCCCCATGAGAATCTTTGGTGATTTTGGTGACATGGCTTTGAGAACACCACTCTTTCCCCCCACCACTCCCCCAATGGTTTGCAGTTACTCCTTGGGTATCAATGGCTAGTGTTCATGTTGTTGGCTCGGCTTTGTCTAAGACAAAAAAATATGCAAATAAAGTAATGCAAATTCATATGCCAAATCTGAGCAGGATATAAGTTCAGGATTTTGACTTCTAAGCAAATTTAATTTATCACAGACCTGGCATTAGAGATGTCTCCCTGGCATGCTATGCACAGATTTCTTCTAGTCCAAGAGTTGACAAACAGCAATCTTTGCATAAAATTTATTAAATTATAACCATGCTCATTGTTTACATGTTGCCTACAGTATGAGGAAGAATTGAGTGTTTTGACAGAGACTGTATGGTCGGCAAAGCTAAAAATATCTTCCCTTTAGCCCTTTGTAGGGCAACGTTTCTGACCCCTGCTTTAGTTTTTCCTTTTAAATGAGGATGTTGTTCTTTGAGAGTCCAAGTTAAGGGTCTCTCAGTTCCTTCTCTGAAATGAAAGGCCAACTTTCATTTTCCATTCCCACGTGTGTTAAATCCAAAGTCCAAATTTACCAGGGTCTATCTTCTCCTCTTCCACTTCAAGTTCTGGATTTTATTTCCCTTCTGGCATCTGAAGATAGCCTCTCATTTTTTTCTCACAAGGTGAATTATAGAAAAATCATTTCTATATAGCATTTTCTACCTGTACATGTTTGTATGAGTATGCTTTTAGATTATTACCGTGTACCTACCAAAATCAGCTTAACAGGAAGGGTCTAGAGCAGTGACTTTCATCTGGTGTAGTGAGGTCCACTGGTGTGCTGTGAGAGATCTTAGGTGTGCTACGAAAAATTTTTTTTTTTTGTAATTTTTTTTTTCTGTCTTTCTTTTTTTTTATTGTTGGGGATTCATTGAGGATACAAGAAACCATGTTACACTGATTGCATTTGTTGGGTAAAGTCCCTCTTACAATTGTGTTTTGCCCCGAAAAGGTGTGCTACGAAAAATTTTAAAGATAATTAATTAAACTATTTTTGAAAGAACTTCAAAGCACAGTAAGTATATTCTTTTTTTTTTTTTTTTAAGACAGAGTCTTACTATGTTGCCCTCGGTAGAGTGCTGTGGCATCACAGCTCACAGCAACCTCAAACTCTTGGGCTTAAGTGATTCTCTTGCCTCAGCCTCCCACGTAGCTGGGACTACAGGTGCCTGCCACAACTGCCCGGCTATTTTTCTGTTGCAGTTGTCATTGTTGCTTAGCTGGCCCAGGCTGAGCTTGAACCCACCAGCCTTGGTGTATGTGGCTGGCACATACACCACAACCCTAGTGCGACAGGCGCTGAGCCAGTATATTGGTTTTTTTTCTCTTCTTTTTGATAATTTAAGTGTTCTGTGGAAGTTTAACTATAGGTTCAAGTGTGCCAGGAGATGAAAAAGGTTGAAAAGGACTGGTTTAGAAAAAAAGCACCAACGTGATTAAGAGAGCAAATGGTAAAAACTCTGTGTGAATCAATCAACTCAAATTTTGTCTTCTTTGTAGAAGGCTACAACTTTACCTTGGTTTAAACATTGCCATCAGGAAGATGATGACAATATTTCAGGTCATAAGATCTAAAACGTGAGGACAGAAGGTTTATTCGAACATACATAAGAGATAGACGCATTAAAAACTTAGGATGAGTCTAATAAAGAATGTTATAAAACACATTTTGAAATAGAAATTTTATTCGTCTGCTATACTTCTGCTGATCCCAGGAATTGCTTTATTCATCAATTTTCTGTTGTGGAATTATATAATATTTCATGTTCATGAGCTATGTCTGTCATAGACCTCTAAGCAGGCGTGAGATGTTTCTGTGCCTTGTGGAAATCTTTCTCAAGGACTACCCCTCTGCTCTTAGCTGTGGTGTGCCAGAAAGGCATGTTGTACCATCACTGTTCCTCATTTTGCCGCCGTTCCTGCATTTCTCTTTCTTCCCCGGAGCTGTGTAATGATGACTGCGCTGAAGGCTGTAACTGTCCCGAAGGCAAATTCTATGAAGACACGCTTAACTTTTGTGTGCCTATGTAAGTCACAAAAATGGGTTGCGAGCTTCCAGTTTTTACCCCTCTTTCTTCTTCTAAGTTAAAGGGGCTTTCAGGCTTGTTTTAAAAAATACTTAGTATTGTCTTTACTTTTTTTTTGACCTTGGACATGTTCACAAACAGCTATAGAAAGGGCTAGGAAACCTGATGGTTGATCCTGAAGTTTATTCCCACTCGCTTTTATCATATCCAAATCAATAATAAGGTTTATGCTTTGCTGTAAGGTGGTAGACTTTAGTAGCTGGACTGGAATGTCCGTTAGCAATCACGATTCTCACATGAAGTAAAGACTTTTATCCAAAGGGCTAAATGATATGTTAGTTATATTTCTCTGACATGCATTCAGTGATTTTTTTTCTTGTGGCTTAAAACAACATTGATTGTGAGTTGTATTTTAGAACAAAAATATAAGCTACATTTTACTTCTAAGAAGCCTCTGTCATGTGTGTGTCAGGACTGCAGGCAGACTCATAGAGCAATGCTGACCTTTGCCTTGCAAGACTCATGCAAAGCATAGAGTGTGCTCGAATTTATTAATTTTCGGAGAAACTCATGTCTCACTTCATTTACTTAACATTTTTTTCCCCTTTTAGATTTCACTGCCGGTGTCATTATAGGGGCAGTGTTTATCAACCCGGAGAACTCATTCCAACACCCTCGGGCTTATGGTAGGTTTTGATGATGGTGATTGTACTTGGCAAATGACACATGTACTAATATAATTTCTTAACACAAACTGTAAGTTTAAATGTGACTTATGTAATTAAGAAAATAAAGATAGCCTTTGAGTGTTACAGTCACATTTATGTATATAGGACATACCTGTATATACAGTCTCGTGTGTACATAATACATGTGTATATTAAACTTCAGTTGGGAACATCTGAGTTTTGTTTTCATAACTGCAGAAAAGTGCTGTAAGTTTGTGTCATACAGTGAAGTGGAAGTCTTTGACCATTTTTGGTTCTCAGAAGTTAGAAATGAGGTGGGTGTTTAAATGCTACTGTATTACTGAGAAGTTTTAGTTTTGTGGTTCAACTATGGCTCAAGAAGAAAAAAAAGAAATTCCAAAATAGAGTTGAACCATGTCCCACACAGAAGGTAATCATACTTCCTCTTCCTTTCTCCCCAGGGACATCAATACCGGTGAGATAATGTTTATTCACAGGGTAACATTCATTCTGGCTGTAAGCTATCTGTTCAAATTAAAGGCACGTCTGTGCAGCAGTCCACATTTATATTCAATTCCTAATCTGCCTCTGTTGTTGCACTGTAGGTACCCAGAGATAATAATAGCCAGTGGATAATAGTAATAATTATAATGACATCGAACCATTACTGGGCACCTTCTATCGCCCCGGCACTCTTCTGTGTGTCATATATATGATTAAAGTACTCATTACTGTAACCCTAAGACATAGGTCCGATTGCTTTATATCAGCTTACAGGTGAGGAAAACGAGGCCCAGGTGCTAAGCAACGTGCTCATCAAGCTGGGATTTAGTCCCAGGCAGTCTGGTTCTTCAGGGCTCTCCTGCCTTCCTCCTTCTGCAGCTTATTTTGCATTCACAGCAGAATATTGGTGATGCTCAATTTACCTTTATCATTATCTCCATTTTCATCTTCCCCTCCCAGCCCCATCAAGACCCAATGGCAACCAGCTTCTGCATTTTCCTTTGGTAGGTAGTATTAATATCCACACCGTTCCCTAAGCCGGCAATCGGAGAGTCATGTTTGACTTCTTCTCCTTCTCAACACACCTAGCCAGCAAAAGAACTTAGGATTTTACGTAATTTTCCCTTCTATACACAGTGGAAAGCCATTCTTTCCTTCCCATGGCCATCGTCCTCGCAACCTCTCACTGGTCCTCTCTGCACCTTCCCGTCTGGTCTTCTTGCCTCTGATCTTATCCTTCTTTCTTCTGCCGAGGTGGCATATCTTTTTTGAACGTCCTTACATAAACTTAGCAAAAATAAAGTGACTGTCTCTCCACCACGAGAAAAGTAAAAATTCAATTAGTATAGTGACCTCCCGCCATTCCTTCCTAGAGGCCTCTGTCCCAGAATCAGTGTGATGCTGAGGACCCGGCGTGGGGTCCGATGGCTGTCTCAGGTCTGTGCCCGGCGAGTGTGAGCAAACTTGAGCAGACGTGATTCTCTCGGTGACGAGTCACACCTCCGAGGGGCATTGTCTCATTAAACAGCATTCTTTTCATGTGACGTGTTCCAGTTCTTCATCTGGGCTCAAACATGGAACACGTGATCTGGTACAAGGCTGAAGGGAGAATAGTGCTGGGTTTTTCTCTATTTTCTATCTTCTTGAGGGATTGTCAAGGCTAATTTTGCCTGTGTGTGGTTCTGCCTGATGCCCGGAGTTAAGCTGTAATGTGGTTGTGACTCCACTCGGTATTCAGTGCTGCTGCCGGAAGGGTTCCCATCAGCTTCACCACTTCTGTGCTTAAGGTCTTCAGTGGCTCATCTCAGGGACGAAATCTCAGCCTCTAAGTAGCTGGCTCTTTAGCCATAAGCATCTCTTGTCACTGCCTGCGTTGCGCTTTGCTCCAGACCCCATCATGGTCTGTCCCCGTTTCCTCTGCCTTATCATGTCAGAACCTCCATCCGTTCTTCAAAATTGTTCAGACTTTACCTCTTTTGACTGCCTGATGTCAGTTGCCAGCACATATTAACATTTTTTCTATCTCTTAAATATATGTTTCATATATGTATTTCAAACATCTTGTATTTGTGTGTCTTGCTCTCCTACTGGAATATAAGCACTTGGGTAAAGACTATAAATTTCAGCCTCTGTTTCTCCCCAGCCTATTACAATGCCCCACACTCATAGGTGTTTGACAAAAGTGTGTTGAATTGAAATAGCTCTCTGCAAGTTGAACCTAAGCCAATAACTTATCTGTAAAAAATTCTGCAGAGAAGCATCTGTATACGTACCCCATCAATTCTTGCACATTAGAAGGTTGTTGAAATTCAGGAAAACACCCAGAAGTTTGGTTTTATAAAGTAACTTTGTTTACTTGCAGCCAGTGCTCCAATGGGACTGTGAAATGCGATGAATTAGCAACGCCCTCTACTGGTAAGATCTCAAAAGATGCTTTCCTCGGGGACCATGGCGCTGTGATTCTGCCCCTCTCAGGCAGAAGCCAGGAACCCCTCCCAGCCCTCCTTGCCAATGTGCATGAAAACACCCTGGGACTGTTTCTCCACACAGAGCTCCAGCGCTTCCTAACTTTTTCATATTGAGAATTCTGTTATTTGTAGGGCAGTGTGGGGTGAGCTATTAGGCTGCTCAGGAATGGAGGCCCAGGGTTGCTGCCTCCCCCAGGACCACCTTGGTGCCCCTAGGGCTTTAGGGAAATATATCCAGGCCCCTGTTGTAAAATCTGTGTAACAGAATTGAAAACCCACTCTGGACCAGAGTTTCTGAGATTTTCATGTGTGTGTCCTGGATTCTTGTTAAAGTAAAGATTCTTGTTCAGCAGGTCAGGGGTGATACCTGAAATTCTGAATTTCTATGGTCAAGATGCTGCTGCTGATTCCTGGACTGTATTGGGAGTATCAAGGCTCTGGGACTAAAGGAATCAATTGAAAATGCCACATAAAATGACATCTACTGCCATCCCTTCCCTTCCTTTTCCTTTCCTTTTTTCGTTCCTCCTATTCCTTCCTTCCTTCTTCCCTCCCTCCCTCCCCTCCTTTCTATTAATATGAGGGTGCAAATGATTAGATTACATTGTTAGCATTTTTAAAGGTAAAATCCACATTGTATTTGAGCCCTTTACTCAGTAGTTGTGCCATCTACCCTTATATTGTGCTATCTTTAAAATCTTTTTATCTTTAAAATGTCACTTTACATTTGACTATCTTTCCCAAGAGCTTATGTATTAGGACCCTGTATATTATTTATTTTTATCACATAGAGAGCCTGATATCCCTAGTCACTGTGGGGAAATCTAGGCAAATAATAAAGAACACTTGCTTTCATAGATTTTAAGGGACAGGAATACTTCAGGCCAATAAAAGTAATTTTTAGCGATTGCTTCGTTATTTATTTGAATGGCCTGGTATTATATTATATGTTGCTATAAATAACATTTAAGTTATATGCCCTGGATTTATTTTATAAGGATCCAGCTTAGTCTAGGGCTTCTTGTTATAGGTCACACACATATTCGGTCACTTGAAGGCCATTGCTGTTTTGAGCTATCTGCCTCAAGGTTGCTCATAAAGAAGGGAAACCCGGTGGCCAGTCCTCTCACAGGGGATCCATAGGATCTGATCCCGTTGGCCCCACACGAGGAAACTTCTTTGATCCCTGAAGGCCTAAATTTTTTTGATGGAATATGTTACTCTGTCCTGTCTATAATTACATCCACTTCTGCCCTTCTTTGGCACAGTGAGAACTGGGGTAACGTAAGGACACAGAGGGGAAGCAAGATAAAAAATTTTCATGTCTTCCTTGTGGTTTTGTAGCAGTTTAAGTATACTGCATTTTCAGCCCTCAAAAATTGATAATATATGTTCAAGTTAATCAAAATATCCTGCTTCTTGACCTCAGAAAATTATGTTTCTAATTCATTATTGCCTTGTGGAAGGCAGACAATATTTTAAAATTCGAAATAGGTTTTGAAAGTTTTGGTGATTAAAGAGAATCTAGTTAGAAAATGTTTGTAAGCTCATCAACTAAAAAAAAAATGCAGAGTAAGAGCATCATCTCATCATAACTGGTACAGCATTTTATGATGAACTTTGATGACACATGCACGTCAATATGATTGTCTATGGAGCAAATACAATGTTAAAGACATGTTGTGCTTTATCTCTAAAGTTCACGCCTGCCCAGAGGGAAAAGTGTATTTCGACTGCAGGTTTCCTGACCCTGATTTACCAGCTGGTGGTGTCAATTGTGAGACTACGTGTGCAAACCTGGCCATGAACTTCACTTGTGCCCCATCCTCACCTTGTATAAGTGGCTGTGTTTGTGCTCCAGGGTAAGCTTCTTTTTCTTGGTAGTACAGAACATTCAGGATATGGCCCAAAACATAAGCTCTCTTTAGAACCTTATTTACAGAAATAGCCAAAATTATCATTCAGACTGGTGGTCAACTTCAGGTTTGTAGCTAAAAGAGTATTTTAGTTATTTTGGTAGGCTCATGTAACATCGTGAGATATTATTAAAGTATTACACTGAGTTGAGAAAAAACTTGTTT
This sequence comes from Perodicticus potto, assembly GCA_963574655.1. Lineage (NCBI taxonomy): Eukaryota > Metazoa > Chordata > Mammalia > Primates > Lorisidae > Perodicticus > Perodicticus potto. The sequence goes on along the minus strand of CAUYRH010099850.1, from coordinate 52,778 downwards.
CTGGATGAATTTGGAATTTCTCCCGTTTCAACTGTAATTTTGGGAAAGTGACACAGTCACTTTTCATTCAAAACTCTCTTGAAATGCATGGCTTGCGCATGTTCTCTTGTGCAGTTACTGTTGTTGAGATGAATTTGTACTAGTGGTGCCAATTGCTTCATCTTACAGATATTACAGAGAATGTTGTACTGATGCTATAAAGGGTAGCAGTCGAGAGTGGAACTCTGGCTTCAGACACACCAGAGCTAACTTCTGGCTCTGCTGCTGGTAGCTGAGTGGTTTTTCGGCAAGTGCCTTTTAAGACTCAGTTAGGAAATGTGAGATGTGTGTGTGTGTATTCAATAAATATGAGCCACTATTTTATGGCAGCATAACCTACTCTATTTTCATACATTTTCTTCCATTGTGAAAATGCCTACTGCATGTGAAACCCTAATACAGCACCTGGGGCCTTCCGGCTTCCTGGCTGATACACCGATTATCCAGCAATGGATAGGGGCCAAGCGGCGAGAGGGCCATCTAAGGCAAACAGGTCACCCATTCTTCCTCAATGAACATGTCCACACAAAAGGATTCTTGGGATCACTCATGTAAACCGTGAGCAAAGAAGAGAGAAGCCTTGTGGTTTATTTCCCAGGAGAATCGCAATTGTTCCAAATGGCCTCCATCTGGAATAGGTTAAAGGGCCAAGTAACTTGGGACTGGTATTAATCTCTTTAAAAAGAAAAGGTGCAGGAGGCAGAGAAAAGAAAGTCACAAAAGAACAAATACCTATGCATGGGAAAGTCAGGTTGGAATCAGGCCTTAGAGCAAGTAGGCAAGAGAGACATTTTAGTAGAAAGCACAAGGAAATAAAATCTCTCTTATGGTAAAATAATTAAAACCTACAATGTTGCGTGCTTGATTTGATTATGATTCTAGGGGATGCATGGCTAATTAAACCCATACCTTAATTTTATTTTATTTACTGTGCTTAATACTATTCTTTTACAAAATATATCTATTTCCTGTAATCTTTGATGTTTAGTTTGACAACTTATTTACTTGCCATTATAAAAACTTAAAGAAATTTTCTCCCACCTCTCTGACTATTGAAATAAACGTAGTGGGGAATTGACTGAGAGGCCTCTGACTGGTTTCAAATAATTTTTGCTAGGAGACTTTTTCTTTTGGAGTGGATGGTCTTGCCTCAGTGATGCTGGCTGCCGACAGAACAGGTTGCTGAAGGTTGGGGTGGCTGTGGCAATGCCATAAAGTAAGACAATGAAGTTTGCCGCACTGATTGACTCTTCCTTTCACACAAGAGTTCTCCGTAGCATGCAATGCTTGATGGCATTTTACCCACAGTAGAACTTCTTTCAAAATTGGAGTCAAACCTCTCAAACCCTACCGGTGCTTTATCAGCTAAGTTTTTGCAATATTCTAACTCCTTTGTTGTTATTTCCACAATGTTCCCAGCGTCTACACTAGGAGTAAATTCTATCTCATCCATAAGACGCAACTCCTCATTAGTGCTACTTGTACCATGACACTGAAACAATCCAGTCACATTTTCAAGGACCACTGCAGAGTCTCATTCTCTTACTGTTTCCACCACATCTGTACTTAGTTTCTCCACCGAAGCTTTGAACCCCTCAAAGGCATCCATGAAGGTTGAATCAGCTTCTTCCAAACTTCTGGAAATGTTGATATTTTAACTTCCTTTCGTGAGTCACAAATGTTTTTAATGGCATCTAGAATAGCGAATCCTTTTTAGAAATTTTTAAATTTATTTTACCTAGATACATCAGAGGAATCACTATCTGTGGTACCTATAGCCTTACAAAATGTATTTCTTAAATAAGAAGACTTGAAAGTTGAAATGACTCCTTGGTACATGGGCTGCACAATGCATATTATGTTAGCAAGCAAATAACAAAAATCTCCTTGTACATCTCATCAAAGGTGTCCAGATGCATTGTCAATGAATGGTAATATTTTGAAAGAAATTTATTCTGAGCAGTAGGTCTCACCTGTGGGCTTAAAATATTCAGTAAAACGAAGTGCTTCCTTTCAGGCTTTGTTGTTGTTCTATTTGTAGAACACAAGCAAAGTAGATTTAGCCTAATTCTTAAGTGCACTACGATTTTTGGAAGGAAAATGAGTATTAGTTTCAACTAAAAGTCACCAGCTACATTGTCCCCTAACAACAAGAGATTCAGCCTTGGAAACTTTGAATGCAGGCATTGACCTCCTGTCTACCTACGAAAGTCCTAAATGACATCTTATTCTGATAGAAGGCTATTTCATGTACATTGAAAAATCTGCTGTTCTACAGAGTCACTGTAGTCCAATATCTAAGATCCATTCCCTTAGCTAGATCCTGTGGATAACTTGCTGCAACTTCGACATCAGCATCTACTGTTTCCCCTTGCACTTGTATATTACAGAGACAGCTTCTTTCCTTAAACCTCATGAACCAATACCTGCTAGCTTCAGACTTCTCTTCTACAATTTCCTCACCTCTCTCAGGCTTCAGAGATTTGAAAAGAGTTAGAGGCTTCCTCTGGATTAGGCTTGGTGTTAAGGGAATATTGTGGCTGGTTTGATCTTCTATCCAGATCACTATAACTTTCTCTGTATCAGCAATATGGCTGTTTCACTTTCTTATCAATTGTGTGTTCGCTGCAATAGCACCTTTTAATTTCCTTCAAGAACTTTTCCCTGGCATTCTCAGCTAGGTCAAATGTTCAGTGCAAGAGGCCTACCTTTTGGCTTATCTCAGTTTTTTATATCCATTTCTCACTAAGCTTAATTATTTCTAGCTTTTGATTTAAAGTGAGAAATGTACGTTACTTACTTCCTCTTAAACACTTGTAGGGTTATTAATTTGCCTGATTTCAATGTTGTTGCGTCTCAGGGAAGAGGGGTGCCTGACAGCGGGAGAGAAGTGGGGGAGCAGCTGGCATTGGAGCAGTCAGAACACACACACTGCATGCACTTTGTGGCACTTCAAAGCAATTACAATGCTAATACCAAAGATCAGTATTCACAGATTAATGTAACAGATATAATAAAGAAAAAATGTGAAATACTGTGAGAATGGCCAAAATATGACACAGAGACACACGTGAACACCTGTTGTTGGCAAAAGGGAGCCATTAGCCTGATGCAGAGTTGCCACAGACCTCCAGTTTGTGAAAAGCGCAACGTCTGCAAAGTGCAGTGAAGTGGAGGGTGGAGTCGCTGGCACCTGCTCTGAGCAGGACTGGGCTGGGGGGTGAGGAGGGCGCATTTACTGAGCGCTTAGCGTATAATGGTGTGCTGCACACACTCAGGACTGGGCCGGGGGGTGAGAAGGGTGCATTTACTGAGCGCTTAGCGTATAATGGTGTGCTGCACACACTCAGGACTGGGCTAGGGGGTGAGGAGGGCGCATTTACTGAGCACTTAGTGTATAATGGTGTGCTGCACACGCTCAGTCATCTGAGAAATGGACACTATCATACCCACACTACATTCATTTTACAAAGAGAAACCCAAGACTCCATTTGGTTCAGTGACTTGCCCTGGGGGACTTCAGCTATTAAGGAGCACCAGCATTGGTGCAATTTCTATCTGACTGTTTCCATGATAGCATTTTCCATTTCTTTAATCCACTGTGATTTTTCAATGAGGGTTATGTGGTCTTTTTGTAGTCAGTAAGCTGCTGGCACTGTTGTTAGGAGCCCCATAAAAACATGTGATAGGCTATTGTGCCAAAGTGAGTGAGACAAGGTCCCAGGGAGGATAAGGCAAATCTCATTGCTGTGATCACCTTTGGTATAAAATGTTCTCCTAGGCCAGGCAGGGCCTGTGAGCCTAGCACTCTGTGAGGCTGAGGTGAGAGGGGCACTTGAGCTTAGGAGCTCAGGACCAGCTCTGAGCAAGAGGGAGAGACCCTGTCTCTACTAAAAACAGAAAAATTATCCGGGCATGGTGGTGGGTGCCTGTAGGTCCAGGTACTTGGGAGGCTGAGGCAGGAGGATCGCTTGAGCCCGGGAGTTTGAGGTTGCTGTGAGCTAGGCTGACACCACACCACTCCAGGGTTCACTGAAGGCTCAGACAATTATTAGCATTTTTTAGTAATAAAGTATTTTCTAAGTAAGATATGTGCAATTTTCCACATAGTGCTATTGCACATTTAATAGACTACAGTATAGTACACACATAACTTTTACATGCCCTGGAACATGCCCTGGAACAAAAAAACTCGTGTGACTTGCTTTATTGCACTATTAACTTTATTATGGTGGTCAGGAGCCGAACCCACAGTGTCTCTGCAAGACTTATAGCTCTCTTTTTCCTTCTTCCAGTTTTTATTAGTTATAAAAATTCATTAGCATAACCACTTCGAACCACTGCTTTGGCTGAGTTTGCAGAGACTGTGGCTCATTTCATTGAAGTATCTCTTATTTAAATAATTGAACAACCAAGTTCATGCAGCACCAACTATGTGGGGTGTTGTTTTAAGTTAGAGGGTAGGGAAGTAACCAAAATACATATATAAGATAATAATAGAATCTGCCTTAGGAGACTGTCACCAGGATAAAATGATTTCGTGAGATATTTGAAGTGGTTAGAATAATGCCTGGCCATAATAAGCAGCCAAAAGTTTTTGTTGATTGTTGTTCTCATTATCACATTGAATGAAGTACCTAACACTTAATTGTGATGAATCTGCCAATAAAAAGATTTGTATAAATTACTAGATTTAAGGAGTGTGTGAGGAAGTTATGGACGTGAAAGATTGCCCTGAACTGAGTCTTAAATGAGTAGAAGTTTGGAAAGCAGAACAGAAGAGAAGGGTTTTCCAGGCAGAAAGAAGATAGAAAGCTCAGGGCAAGTGGCTAGAAGTTTAGGAAGGCTGCGTTAAGAGGTTATGGAATCTGGGGCATTGTTGGTCTGGAAGAAAGATATCTAAATGAGATAAAGCTTCACATATATAAATAAGTTCATTATTTGTATCCCAGTCATTTAAGATACAATCATTAATGAGATAGCTATGATTTTCTTTTTTTTTTTTTTTTTATTGTTTCAGGTTAATTTCAGGGTAGAAAGAATTAGATTACCATGTTTGAATTTTTTACATAGAGTCCCTCTTATAATTGTGCCCTGCCCCCAAGAGGTGTGCCATATGCCCTAACATTGTGCCCTGTAGTGGGAGCACACCCGACCCCTTCCTTCTCTCTTCTCTCCCCATCCTTCATTCCCCCTCCCCCCACCTTGAATTGTTTTGAGTTTTTCTCTTCTGTGGGTGTGTATTAGATCATCTACTTTCTTCTTATTAGTATTGAGTACATTGGATACTTGCTTCTCCATTCTTGTGACACTTTACTAAGAAGATGCGTTTCGACTCCATCCAGGTTGTTACAAAAGATGTGAAATCTCAAATTAGACCTCCCATTTGATCCTGCAATCCCATTACCTACCCAGAAGAAAAAAAAATCATTTTATCATGAGGACATTTGCACTAGATTGTTTATTGCAGCTGATTGTTTACAATCACCAGAATGTGGAAACAACCTAAATGCCCACCAACCAGGAATGGATTAGTAGACTGTGGTATATGTACATCATGGAATACTATTCAGCCATTAAAAAGATGGATGCTTCATGGTTCTGTTGAGTGGAGTTGAAAGTCTAGTGGACAACATATGAGCACATGTGCTGAGCAAGGAACCACCATATGGTGTAAAAGCATGAGAGGGAAGACAGAGTCTATGTGTGGTAATTCCTATTTGAGAGAAGAGGCAGAATTCAGGATTCCTGACTTCTATGTTAATTTTTGTTACTGTGAATTATGAACGTCAATATTACATTTTAAAGCAAACTCAGAAAAACTTAATATATTTTATCAATTTTTGATAGCAATTATTTTTATTTTATCACTGTTAGAATAATTTATTAGTTTTATTATTTTTAAATAAAAATTATTTCATATATTAATTTATGGCCATAAACTATAATTAAATAATAACAAATTATCTTTGAATTTAATATTACTTCATTATTTTATTTTATTCTTATAGTATATATTTAAATGAGTATCATCTTTATAACTAATTGCTATCATATGTATTATTTATTGTTATAATGTTGGCTATCATGATTTTAAGTTATTTATGAAAGGTATTTTGGAAAAAAGATTTTAAGAATATTAGAATTAGAACTTTCATTAATATGAAAGTAATTGCAATATATGTAATATTTGTTTTTTTATCTATCAAAATATTTTGATAACATACCAAAATTAATCTTCCCTGAGATTATGAGACTAATTTTTATATTAATTTTTTCATATTTTATTTTATATTGATATTTACATTTTATATTAACACATCCCATCAAGGTGATAATACTTCAAGAGGAAAATAGCACTTAAAAGGAAACCAACATTTGGTGGTGCCTGTGGCTCAGTGAGTAGGGCGCTGGGCCCCATACACCAGAAGTGGTCGGTTCAAACCTGGTCCCGGCCAAAAACTGCAAAAAAAAAAAAGAAAGCTTTTGGGTGGTGCCTGTGGCTCATTGGGTAGAGCACCAGCCCCATATACAAAGAGTGGTGGTTCAAAAGTGGCCCCAGCCAAAGTGCAACAAAAAATAGCCTGGCGTTATGGCGGGCACCTATAGTCCCAGCTACTTGTGAGGCTGACACAAGAGAATCACCTAAGCCCGAGAGCTGGAGGTTGCTGTGAGTGGTGATGCCACAGCACTCTACAGAGGGTGATAAAGTGAGACTCTGTCTCTAAAAAAAAAGGAAACCAACATTCAAAACTCAGTGTGTTGATAGTAATTAATGTGAAACACTTCATGTCATGATTTCTTAGTTCAAAACACACCTAAACTCAAATCTCATGGTTTTAACTTTAAGCACTCAGAGAGAAGCTTTTGATTTCTCTCTATATCCTGAAATAGAAAATTTTTTGTCTTTCATAATTTATTATTCATATTTTATCCAAAAATTGCTAGATTCCACAGACTTTTATAAGTGGCAAATGTTAAAGAAAGGGACTCTTACTTCCTCTTTGAACTTTTTTTTTCCCCAGAATAATTCACTTGATTAGAAATTTAGACTTTGTTCTTCTCTGTTTTATGGTACCAAGTGAATAACAAAAGAAAAAAGTATCACCCCTAATCATCTGCCCAGCATGTATTCAATACTGTGTTATCAAGATACTGTGTGGTTAAATAAAAGCAGAAAGAGAGATTGAACCCCTCAAGAGGTCAGGTAGAATATACCTTAGATAGCCACAATAAATACAGAGGATAGATAGCCTTGACTCTGTCAAGAGTTCTGATTTTTTAACAGACATCGTTAGTTTATACTAAGTAGAATTTCACTTATTCCTTCATTTGTAAGAATGGCGGAGCACAAAGGGAAGTGTTATGTTCCGGAAAGCTGCCCGTGTATCTGGAAAGACTGGGAATATCTCTCAGGAGAAGTGATTGCTACACCATGTTACACCTGGTAATGAGATCTATTTATTTCACAAACACATTCCCCAGTAATTGCATTAATTTCAATTATCTTACTGTATTTACGTAGTGTAAATATGATACTGACTGAATTCAGCAGAAAACTAATCAAGCCAGAGTAGATAAGATTTTGAAGGCATTCAAGAGTTGGTGGGGGAAAAAAATGACCTGCTGTTATTTTTATGCATATTTGTTTAGTCCAGAAGAAAGGTGTGAAATATGACAGCCTGAACATTTAATAGGAAAAAATATCTCAAGTTTGTAGTAAGAATATTCTGTTACAAAGAGAAGACCATGTTTAATGGGAGCTTTTCTGTTTAGATGTAAGTCAAAAAAATCCCATAAAATAAAATTTGAAATGTAATTTTCTTAAAATATGGACAAAGATTCTAAATTCATGAGCAAAGTCATGTCTAATGTATTTAAATTGACTCAAATGTAGGAGAAGATGGAATTTTGCTCCTATAGCTCCCAACAGACCTGGTGTTCTATTTTTCATTCCATTATCTATTTCCTGTGTCACCCAGGGCACAATTTCTAAGCTTAGTTTTGGTATCTGATAACTTATTTAGTAAAAGTGGTAAATGCCTAATTTGCCAGTGTAACAGGTAGTATTCAAATGAATTGGCAATATTTTTCAGGGCCGTTGGCTCTTGAGTGCTTTTGAATACAAACATGTCAATGTTAATGCCACTTGAAAAACATTAATTAGAGCCACCTTTCTTAGAAAGTTAATTCGTGCTATTTTCTAATAGTGTTTGTCGACGAGGAATGTTCAATTGCACGTATTACCCATGCCCAGCCGTGTGCACCATGTATGGGGACCGACATTATCATTCTTTCGATGGACTGGAATACGATTATATCAGTGACTGCCAGGTTTTTTTGATAAAGGTAGGTCACAGTTACTTATTTTGATTTGCATTTGTGTAAAGACAATGTAAAAAATGAATTCGTATGTCATTCTTCAAACCTATTCAGGTTACAGTGATTTTGAATTAATTTTGTCATTTGTAAGTGATGGGCTAATTCTTTCACTTTCTGTGCCTCTGTTTCCTTATTTGTAAAATGAGAAATAATTATACATAGCTCCTAAGATAATTCTGAGGATTAAATGAATAAATGTATGTAAAACAGTACTTGATGTAAGGTAAATGTTCAATAAGTGTCAACTATTTTTATTATCATTGTTAGGTTGGTTTGTTTAGTATAAATATATGTTGATTATGTATTTTTATGGTTATGACAATCAAAATATATTATGCTGAATTCTAGAAATGCTGGAGTTTTAATATTTTGATGATATACTTCAGGCTTTCTACATCTTATAAATTTGGCAGTCATAAATTAATAATTTTATAGAGGATGGCAAGTCATCTATAGAGTTTTTTGGTCTTGTGTTCTGATTGTTTTTGGAGTAGAAGGGAGGCACAGTCACACACACTCTGTATCTCCTCTGAACAGGTCTCATTTTAGCAACTAACTGTTCATTAGAATCTTCCCATCTCCTGAGGTTTAAATTATAAATTTAGAAGCTTGGGAAAGCAGATAACAACTAAGGGATTTGAACACATAAAGTACTACAGTTTATTCTCAGTGTGTGGCACGTTATCAGGTTGGTTTTAATCTAGACCCTCATTTCCCTTGATACTTGGGTGCCTCTGACACTCTTCTAAATCATCTCTACCTTGAACTTTCTGGATATTACACTCATTGAGTCTTTCAGTATCTCTCTGCTTTCTTCTCTCTCTGTGTTGCCTTTTCTTGCATAAGCCCCCTCGGAGATGACCGAGGTGGTTCCTTCACAGTAAGCCCTGGAGGTTTAGCTTTCCAGGATTCACAAGGGAGGAGCAACACGCTGGGAACGTAGCCGTTGTCCAGTGAATGTTGGCTGAACTGGACGTCTGATCTGGGCTCTCTGCCCTTTTCTCCCAGTGCTTGGTGGGTTCATCCACTCCTATAGTCTTAACCACATCTGTACATGGAAAAGTCCCAAATCAACAGGACAGATCTGATCTTCAGCTTCTAGGCTATCTTTCTGAGTCAAGTCCATCCCCACAATACTCTATTATTTCATTCTATTAATTCCCTATGGCTCATACTGTCCTTGTGTCATTGCTTATTGAAAACCGTAGGAACTTTCAATGACCAGCCTCATAGTCAAAGTAGTCTTTCAAAGGTCTCCGTTAGCTCCGCCCTCCTGTATGTCTTTTCTCAGACTAGTCTCTCTGATTTCCTCTGCTTCCTCAAAATGATGTTTCCAGCCCACATTGATCTGTTCCATTCTTATATCCTACTGTATTTATAGTTACCACATGACAATTAGGCAGCCCATTATATTAAGATTATTTTATATGTGGTCGCCTCGATTGCGTATCATGTTATGTCTGAACTATGGGTTAGCTTCTTTTGGATTCCTCACAGGGACTACACAACTATGGCTGAACCGTAAAGCTTGTGCACTTTTCCCCAGAGGTCTCAGCTAGAGTGCAAGGACTGCAAACTTAAAATTACCTTTTCTCTTCTAGACATCTAGCGCTTGTGATAATTGCATATACATGTCTTCAACTTGAAGTATGTACAGCAGCACTTCTGAAACTTTAGTTTACATGTGAATTGCCCAGGGATATTGTTAAAATACGGGCTCTGTAGCTACTTGCGAATCTGAGGCAAGAGGATTGCTTGGGCCTAGGAGTTGAGGTTGCAGTTAACTATGACCATGCCATTAATCTCTGGCCCGGATGACAGAGCGGGACTCTGTCTCAACAAAACAAAGTGGAGCAAAATACACACACAAAAATATGGACTCTATGTCCCTAGAATTGCAGTAAGACTTTGATTCTGCCTTTTTAATAGTGTTCATGCTCCATGTCTTTGGACCATATTTTGAGTAGTAAGTATGCAGAAATTTTTTTTCTTAAAATAAATTTTAATTATTTTTGAAATCCTCCTCTTCTTCTGAGAGGTCAATTTTAAGTCACATTTAGATAAAACAAGGATTCTTTGACAATATCATTTCAAACGTGTTATGTTCTCCTTGAATATATCATTGCTGTTAGTTAAGGATGTTTATGATATCATTTCGATTAGTAACACAAAAATTCTGCCAACCTTTTTCATTAATGTATCTGGAAAAATACTTACAAGTGCTTACCAAAAGCATTTACAAACTTGTGCGTGTATCATCGTGTCTGAAAACATTTTCCAGTGTGTGCCAGTGACCCTTGCTCACGCATTTATTTCATTCATTTAATAAATGTAGGGACCTATAAAATGTGGACATAACTACTGCATATGCTCCATATTAACACAGATTCATTCAAGAAAATTCTGAAATTTGGGTGGCAGGTATAATTCCTTAGATTTGTTTATTTCCTTTCCAAGTCATTTTGCAGAATCCTGGGCATTTGGTGAGTTCAGTAACTACTTATTAGTATTTTTTTCTGGCTTTTTTTTAAAACACTTTGTTACCTTTTGCAGCAGAGAGTACAAAGTACTTCACACTGTATTTTCAAATATTGTTTGTGTAGAAAACATTCCAAGTAGAGTATTTGTCTTCACTCTGGTTCCTGGCAAGATGAAAGCATATTCTCATGTTTGGTGCTGAGAGGTGGGAGTGTTCTTTCTTTACTGGTGCTGCACCGTAACAGGGTCAGTCCATTTCATAGGCAAGCGTCATTATGATTTAGCATTTAGCCATTATAATCTGATTTCCTACATTTACCTTAATTCGCTACCCTATCTTTCTGTTAAAATGGATATGTCATGTTCAGTTTCAAATTTTAATTAAATTACCTGTCTCTATATAAGGAAATATGTCACAGGAGAGATCCTTCCAATATTTCAGCAGCCATGAAATTTAAATAATTAATTTAATATCTAGATGAAGAAAATCTGTCATCAGGGCTCATATACAAAGCATAAGACACAAACAGTATTAAAAGTCTAAGAATAGTATGTACCTTTTTTTTTTGGTAAAGGAGAAATGTTCTTGTTTACAAACAGACATCACAACTAAACTTTTTCTTTTTTTGAGACAACAGGCTTACTCTGTTGCCCTCAGTAGATGTCGCCCTCAGTAGAGTACTGTGGCATCACAGCTCATAGCAACCTCCAACTCTTGGGCTTCAGCAAGTCTCTTGCCTCAGCCTTCTGGTAGCTGGGACTACAGGCTTCTGCCACAATGCCCGGCTATTTTTTGGTGCAGTTGCTACTGCTGTTTTTTTTTTTTTTTTTTTAGCTGGCTGGGGTCGGATTTGATCCCACCACCCTTAGTATAAGGAGCTGGCGCCCTACCCACTGAACCACAGGTGCTGCCCACACAACTAAATTTTTACTGAATTTAATTTAGTAACTTGAAGAAAAGAAAACTTATTGATAATTAGACTAATACATTCTTACTATATTACTTTGGCAATTTTACTGACATTAATACAACCAGAATTGGGCCTCAGAAGTATTTCAGGACAAATTGAACAAAACTTATATGATTTTAAAAAGCCCCTCCATTTGTCCATTAAACAAATAACTATTGCATACCAAAGAAAATTAGAGATTAATCAGTCAACTTTATTTCTGTGGTATGAAAACATGAGATATGATCATGCTAGATAGTAAATTTCTCAGACGTGAATTTTTTCTGCTTCAAATATTTTGTTTTTGATTATTCCATCTGCTAAGATTTCCCATGAGAGAGCCTTTTCTGGGAGGATCAGTATTTCTTTTGAGACGGAGAGAATGGCTATCAGCATGATTCATTTACTTGTTGCTTTTCTTTTTTTTTAGTGGCAGGAATCATCTCTGTGAATTTTTCTTCCTTATCAACCAGCTCTTTTTCCTCCTGTTTTTCTTAAAAATTCTAGGATTTATCTTTGTTATTTGTAGCACCTTTCATCTGGTGAAATTTATTTTTTATCTCTTTGGGCCCTGAGAAGGATCTATAGTAGATTACTTACTATTCATAAAAATTCTCCTTTAATTTCCACTGGACTTTAAAAAATTGCCCAGGTGTGGTGGCTCACTCCTATAATCCTAGCACTCTGGGAGGCCAAGACAGATGGATTGCTTGAGGTCAGGAGTTTGAGACCAGCCTGAGCAAGAGACCTCATTTCCAAAAATAACTGGGTGTTGTGGTAGGTGCCTGTCATCCTAGCTACCTGGGAGGCTGAGGCAAGAGGATCATTTGAGTCCAAGAGTTTGAGGTTGCTGTGAGCTACCATTCTCAAAAACAAACTAACACTTACTCATTTTTATTTGAAAAGTATGAGGTAATTTTTCCCTCACATTTGAACAGATATTAAGGTTATTTTTCTCACATCTATCTTGTATGGTTTTAAATGCAACCCAGTTCTAGGTAAAAGCAAGTACTTACTATAATGATTGAATGAATACTTGTTAAACTTTAGAAATTCAGGTACTCTGATATTTTATTCATTTTGGAGGTTGTTTGCTCTTTACTATAAATAGCACATGCTACCGTAGATTTTTTTAAAGCATCTTGAAACAAATTTAGGACAAAAGTCATAATTGTAGGACTCTCTTTCAGAGAAAAAAAGAAATGAGAAATCAAATGTCATCTTGACCCGTGCTATAGGTCAAAGAAAGAAAACACCCTGGACGTGTTCCGCAAAGATGGGAATTACGATATCACAAGTGTCAGTTTTCAGCCCAAAGTCTACTTCCTCGCTTCTGTGTCACACATCAGTCACAGTTGGCCTTCTTCCTATTATTTGTTCTAGATTAGGATTTTCAACATGCTGTTCAGGTGATATTTCAAATAGTCCCTGTCTCCAGAAGCCCCTAAAACCTTCTAATTTCAGCACTCTCCAATCTGTATACCTGGCATCATTTTCTCACTTCACGTGTGCTTTCTATGGGTCAAACCCTGTACCAAGAAGTGAAGGTACAACAAGTGACAGAAGCCTTGCTCCATTTAGGTTGGTGGGAGACACTTAATCACAAAATTTATATAAAAGTGCAACTATAAAATTCAACAATGACCTAAAAGCAAAATCCAGTTACACATTTTTAACTTGGAGCTTCTTTTTTCTTGAAGTCGCTCTTCCCCTGCCATCTCCGATGGAATTCTCCTGGTTATAGACTTTTGTCTCTGAACACACCTCAGTCTCTTCTGGTGGCTCCTTGTCCCAAGAGTTTTGTAAACACTGAGTCTCACAGGTTCTCTGTTTTCATGTTGGTCTCCTCCAAAAAACTCTTAGTCGCTTGTGGTCTCATAAGACCTTGAAGGAACAGACCCTGTTTTATTTTTTTTAATTTATTTATCCATGGGGAATTAAAATCAAAATAGAGAGGAAAGAGAGTTAAAGGAAATTCATTACACCACAGTTGAATATAAAGATCTAGACAGAACTAGATAGAGCTATCTGCGAAATAAGAGGACCTCAGCATTTCCTGCCCTGCAAAGTCTTATATCTGCTCTCTGCCAGTGGTGGCTCAAGTAGCCCCGGGTGCGGCTTTGGTGATAAGGTGATATGAGTTGTAAATTTTGGTGGCATCCTCTTGTTGTTAATTCTGCAGGTGCTCAGGATACTCGGGCTATGGAGGCCTGGCTGCCTTCATATAGATTTCAAAGGATGCTTTACAGGCCAGCTGCAGAGACTACATACCACAGAGAAGCCCCACTAGGACAATGATCAGTGGAAAGTGGGGTTGAGGTCTCCTCAAAGACCCCAGAACTATTGGCCAGGACTGAGTTTGAACCCATCACCTCCGGCATATGGGGCTGGCGCCCTACTCCTTTGAGCCACAGGCGCCGCCCAGAATGAATGTATTTTTACATGTAAGAAGGACCTGAATTTTGGTCAGGGGCACAATACTATTGTGGGAATGTGTCCCACTAAATTCATGTGTTGAAAACTTAATCCTTAAAGTGACAGTGTTGGGAGGTGGGCCCTAAAAGGAGGAGTTAAGTTCATGAGAGCAGAGCCCTCATGAATAGTTAAAGGCATTGTAAAAAGGGCTTGCAGAAGTTGGTTTGTTCTCTCTTATACTTGGCCCTTCTGCTTCTGCCATCTAAGGATCCAGCTCTTTTTCCCCTTTGGAGGACCCAGCAATAAGGTGGCATCTCGGGAGAAGATAATGGTATCACATGTTCAACCTGCTGGCTCCCTTGACTGTGGATTTTCCAGCCTGTGGAACTGGTAGCCAATACATTTCTGTTTGTTATAAATTACCCAGTCTCAGGGATTATGTTATGATGGCACAAAATGGACTAATACAGACCGTATGTATTAAAGCATTCTGAAATATTTCAGCAATATCAGTATAGGTTTTCTGGTGATTATTTTTCTACTCTATTTTTATTTATTCATTTATTAAATATTTAAGTCTGTGTCCTTTAACTTTATGCTAGGAGCTGCTAAGGATACAATTATTAAGACATCAGCTTTATTCTCAATTGTTTTACATTTAAAGGAGGTATTAACAAACAAGAAGCTTTGCTGTGGAACTGTAACTGATTTTGAATAAAGAAGCAATATAGTTTCATGGAAGGTGGAAACATTGATGATGAGACCTCCAGGGTGGAGTGTTGCACCCCATTCATTATAACTCACTTCTCCTTTATATTAATGTATTTTCAAGTAGATTTCTTCGGTAGTGAAGCCACTCAGGGTGGTTTTCCTTCTCAGTGACATTCTGGTTATGTGCTTGCAATTTCACATAACAAATGATAGGAGGTGCTGTGGGCCTTTGCATGTAAAGTCCTCAGGCAAGTTCACTAATCTCAAGAAGGTGTTAGCTGAAAGGAGGTTTCTATCTCCCTGGCAGCAGAGATTCTTGGGTGCTCTGATAACATTCATTCATCTGGGACCATACCAGTGTGACTGCTCTTTTTTTCGGCTTACTCAAGCTTGCTAGTCTTTCTTTTCTCTATGTTTGCTTCAGTTCAGAAACACGCTTCTATGTTCAGCCCCTATTCTACCTCAGATCCTTTTTATGTTGATTCACCCTCTGAAAAACATGGAAAAAATCATTATTTTCTGATTCAAATTTGAAAGAGAATCTAGTTGGCTAGAATTGTTTTTTCTGCCAGCATTGAAGTCTTTTGGCTGGTGAATGAATATATTGTTTTGGGACATAAACCGTGGCTGCCTGCGGGTACAGTATCAGTGGGGACTTTGTGTCGGATAATTACCCACATGTTACCTTGAAATGCACTGACAGTTTATGTTTCAGAATCATTTTGGGGAATAGTCTCTATGAAATCTTTTAATACTTGAGAATAAGGGGTTTTGAGGAATCCACAGGACACACTGATGTTGACCTTTCCCTCTAGCTTTGTAATCATTGCTTATTACGTTGCTTAGCAATTCTGTAGTGTTTCTAAACCTAATATTAACTTGAAATACATTAGAAATAGAAATTGTGGAAGTGTGACTCCTTGGCATTGCAATTGTTTCAAATTACTATCAACATA
The DNA here is from genome assembly GCA_963574655.1 of Perodicticus potto. Classification (NCBI taxonomy): domain Eukaryota; kingdom Metazoa; phylum Chordata; class Mammalia; order Primates; family Lorisidae; genus Perodicticus; species Perodicticus potto. Next base: position 36,847 of record CAUYRH010099850.1, on the reverse strand, counting down.
ATGTGCTATAATAAGACAGACCATACAGTATAAAATACTATTTGACATTTCAGATTTGATATAAAGAATAAAACCAACATCAAGGCACTTTAATTATTAGTAATAGAAATAAAATGACAATAGAAGGCTTTTTAGGCAGCTTTTCACATCCTTTAATCTAAATAACTTTCCCCAAGAGGAAGAGCAAAGCCAAACCCCAAATTATATGTGTTTTTCTTCTTTGAAAATCATTCAGAAAGGCAGAAAAGTATAGCATTTTTTTAAAATAGTACAATGCCATAATCTTGTTCATGACCTTTATTATTCTCCTTTTCAAATTTTCGGCATTGCTTTGCAATAGGATTGTTTAAAGAGAAGCAAAAGCTTTTCACACCTATGCAGGAAGAATGGGTTAAAAAGAGACATATTAGTTACTCCACCAACAGTATTCATTAAAAACCTATCCTGTAGACACTATGTTGTAGCAATTATTAACAAGACAGGAAGAATTTAGCCAAGTAAGAGATGTATCCAGTAGATATTCATTTACTAATGATGTGAAAAGCTAAGTATGCAGAATTTGCACCGAGACCTGTATAATTTCTGGACATTTAATGACCATTTCTTACTATGAAAATAAACACTGAGCCATATGTCTCGAAATGAAAAAGAGTCAAGAAGTGTGTCTGGACCTTTCAAAATTGGACATTGAGTGCAAAGAGAAATGTGGTATTCCTTAATTTCCTTTTGATGAAATCCCCAAATTCCACACTGAATAAAATGGCTCTTAGGAGAGCTGGCTTTTAACTTTTGGGGAGACAACAGACACTGTGAAAATTTGACAAAACCCATTGACTTTCTTCATAGAAAAATGATAAATATACCAGGTGATGAATATGTTAATTACCTTGACTTAGTCATTTTGCATTGTGTGCATATATCATGTCACGTCACGTTATACTCTGTAAAATTTATAATTATAATTTGTCAATTAAAAATTATAAAAATTATAGGTACTTCCAGACAACATTTTATAATGAATTTTCAGGGTCTATAGAACCAAAGACTCCACCATAAAGTTGGGATACAACATTGGAAATCTTGATTCTGAATATCACCTTCTTAGTGGATGGAGTGGGGAGTGGGTGAAGGAAAAGGGTCTAAATAGAGGTGAAAGTGTTAGATTTAAAGTGTGTGAGGCTAAATTATGTTATTTGAAAGTAAATATTCTCTATAGTCTAAAATTTACTTTTCTCCCCAACCATTGCTATACCCTTCCTAATTTTTTTATAAGTGGTATTAAAACAAAACAAAACAGATTAAACATTTGAACACTGTTCCTGAACTTGTTCAGTAAAGTGACCTTGGACAATTAATTAATCCCTCTTAACAGCAGTTTTCTGATCTGTAAAATAAAGATAATACTGACCTCAAAAATTTAACTGAAGATCTAAATGAGATAACATATGTGAAGTTCAAAGCAAGTGCTCAAATAATATACATGACTTTATTTACTAACATACATTACTTTATTTACTAACACATACTGGTTTTGTTTCTATTTAAATTCTAATTATAGTCAAATAATTTTTTGAACAGAAAGCGCCTTAAAATAATACAAAAGACATGTTATCTAACGTGAAAATATTTAAAGATTTATCTAAGTGATGTATCATCTTGATGATGGTTTATTGACAAATAAAATGATAACGGTCGGTAAATTTTAGTTATAACAATAAAATAGAAAAAAATTTTCTAGAACAAAATCTTACCAGATGTATTAGAAGTGTTTGAAGATTGAGCTATTTTGTTGTACTTCTATAAAATTGCTCATATCATTAGACAAAGACATTTTAATATTTTTTAGAATTGTTTTTCAATTTCAATGAAACCTAAACTCCATTGTAAATCTTGCTTTTCTCTTAGATTTGTTAATAAAAATAACTAAAAATTATATGTCTTGTATACACTTGTATCAACAAACTATTTTTACATTTCAGAGTACAGATGATTCAGATATATCTGTCATTGCCCAGAACAAGAAATGCTTTGACAATGATATTGTGTGTTCTAAAAGTGTTTTGATTTCAGTTGGGGATACTGAAATTTACCTGCATGATGCTCCTTACAAACAGGTTAGTAAATCATTTTTTTTAGGATCATTCTAACTTGTCCCGAGGACACTGTAAATAGAACAGTAGTGATCTGGGATACTTCTCTCTGTACATCTTTCCAAGGTCTACATTGCTTATTCTTTGTCATATTATGTGGCTTCAGTAAATCGCACATGACCTATCTATTTTGTTGATACTTTGTACCACATTTTGTATTACTATTCTTTCCTGTGTTCTTCATTCCCATGGTCATAATTTCAGCCCAACAGTCATCACCTATTGCCATGACTACTTCAGTAGCCTCCAGATTGGACTTCTAATCCATCTTCCCTTCAAATCCATGTTCTTGCACTGCAGCCAGGGTGGCTCTTCTAAAATATAAATTTAATCTGCCACTCTGGTGCTTCAAACTTTTCCGATGGCTTCCTATTGCCCTTACAGAGCCTTGCCAGTCTGGCTGCTGCCTTCCTCTCCTGCCTCACTTTTCATCACTTTCTGCTTCAAGCCCACATTCCAGAGGGTTGAACTGTTGCCAGTCCTTCATGAATGTCATTGCTCCTAAGTGGATCTGTCTTTCCATTTAGCTTATTCTTCCACACTATGTCTCGTCTTATCTCCTTCAGGGAGCTCCTCCTCATGCCCTCGAGTGCCCTGCTGAACACGCATCATGCTACAGTGAGGCTGTCTTTCCCAATTATCTGCTCTGTGAGAATCGGGACCCTTTTTATTCTTATCTACTTGGAGCCTGCCCAATTTAAAAGAATAAATACACTTCCTTCCTTTATTCATTCACAAAATCTACTGTGTATCCAAACCTGTGCTAATTATTAGGGCTATGACAGTGAAAAGACACAGTATTTGCCTTTAGGGAACTCATACCCATGTGAGGAATAAATAAGGAATAAATAAATAACCCCAGCACTGATGTTATGTAGGGTAATATGAGCACACGGGGAAGGACACCTGAAGCAATCGCAATGTTTAGGGTAGTTGTTAAAAGCATGGAGTTAGTTAGTGCTGATTCACAGCCTCTGTTCTAACACCTGCTAGTTGTAGCCCTCTGGGGAAGCTTACAGTTTACTTAATCTGTCTGAGCAGCAGACATTTTCCGAATTTGGAATGATTTTAAAATCTGAGGGAGGGTGAAATGAAAATATGGAATAATGAATTTCAAGAAACGGCTTTCTCCTCTTCTTTACCCTCCATATTTTTGAAGGCCCAGAAGACAAACTATGCATGAAACCGTTTGGACTGAGTCTTAAAGGATGAATAGGAATTAGCCAGATCCACAGAGGGAGTAAGATGGCAATCCTTGCAGAGGAATAATCCCTCTCAAAGGAGCAGAGTGCAAAGATGAAATCGCATGTTCAGATAATTGCGAGTGGTTTAGTTTGGCTGAAGCACAGGATATGGGAGAATGGATGGAGGGTGGGGCAGAGAGATTGAGGGGCACGTTCTGACCAGCCGTAAGACAGGGGGCACATGGGCCAGGGCGGTAGACGAGGGAGCCAGGTGCAGGCCATGTAGGCTCCTGAATGTTGCAAGGTATTTGAGCCTCATGTAAGAAAGGTATTCCAGCCTCAGGAAAGAAATTTTGGAGTTAGAAAGTGCACAATCCGACAAATGGCCTTTGAAAGGTGACTTATTTTCCGAGATTTTGAGAACAGTGTTTCTCTAAGTTCAGTCTGTAAATCTTTTTCATTAAAATCATCTGCACTTGTTATTAAGTGCTGGTTTCTGGGCCCTGCCTTAGTAATTGGAATGGCTGTTGAAAGTGAAACTGGTATTTTTAGTGGTACCTAAATTCTTGTGCACACTACAATTTGAGAACAGTTGTCCTAGAACCTGGCAATGTCTCAGTCAAAACCACGGCGGCCAGCTGGGGCAGCAATCAAACTTCAGATAAAATAGAGTTTCTTCAGTCATGTCAATATATTTTTAAAGTGGTTATAGCATTGGTTATAGCATCTTTTTATAGCAGAAGATTCTCTATAAATAGTCTAAGAACAATATGTTTAAAAAAACTTGAGAAAGAAATAGTAAATACTCTTATAAAGAGTTTGACACAGTTTTGAAGTGATAAATACAGATTGGTGTAACTGTCAACTTCCAATTTTCAATTATATGCAGGTGCTGGTGACTCTCTTTTATGTAGGTTGTGAAGTGTGAAGTAAGATCAAGAAAAGTCATAAAAATGGTTTGCCCTTAGCAAATCTCTTGCTGCTATTTTTTTCTCAAACATAAAAAGTGAAAGTATTATTTTATGTTAGATGGATTGCCCATCCAAGGGAAGGAAAAAAGGTCTGTTATTTTTTACACGAACACACAATTCTAATTTTACTTTGTATAAAACATACAAGATATAAATCTTCTGTTAATTTTTTCAAGCTGTACTTTAATGGTTTTACTTCTTCACCTTTCTAATATACCTTTCTTACATCCCTGGAGTTAATGCTGTAATTCTCATCTGAAGAGGTGGTCTCTAATTTGGAGAATTCTTAATACCTCCCTTTTCTTTCTTTCTTTCTTTCTTTTTTTTTTTTTTTTTGCAGTTTTTGGCCCTAGGCTGGGTTTGAACCTGCCACCTCCAGCATTTGGGGCTGGCGCCCTACTCCTTTGAGCCACAGGCACTGCCCAATACCTCCCTTTTCTAATGAGAAATATTATTAACTTGAAAAGTAAGGATTATAGCAATTCCTTGTCACCAAAGAGGATTTTTCTTCTTGTAGATAAACTGCCCTGTCAAATGAGGTTCCATGTCTACAGACGAATAGAAAGAAGTGATTTTGCGTCCCAGGATTACTGACTCAGAACCAGATTGTGGGCAGAAGACAAACAGTATAAAGGCAAATCAGATAATAAAAAGATACTGAAAAGTTCAGAGATTCATAAAATTCTATTGCAGAGAAAAACTTGGGAGCAGGGCAGGCCACTTAGGTAGCTTAGAGCAAAATGAAAATGTGGGACCCTTTGTCTAAAACTGCAAAAAAAAAATCTTTGTTTTTCGTTTTCTTGCATGGTCTCTTCTAACATGTATCATTTAATGCCGTGTTCACTGGGGCACAGGGGTTCTCCTAGGCCGAGTGCAGACTCGGTGCCCAGGGCCTTGCAGTTCACTGGGACACAGGGGCTCTCCTAGGCCGAGTGCAGACTCGGTACCCAGCGCCTCGCCGTAACTTCAACTTGATGCTTGGGCGCCCGAGCCCACGCCCAGCTGCATCTGCCCTGTGGGTGGAGCATAGTAGGGGGTCTCTGGGTGGCAGCAGGGAAGCAGGCAGCTGCTAACTCACCCCAGGAGGGGAGCAGAAATCGCGTTTCGTGAGTCAAGCTCCTATGCTCTGCCTGGATATACTGCTTTATCACCTTGGATTTTACTAACGGAACGCTAATTCAAAGGTAAAATTATTAGTTTCAAGATGACAGCTTCAGAGCACTAAACCCCCAAGGGGGGGCACTTTCCTAAGCATAAACCTCGGCCATTGCACTGCCCAGATGTCCATGAGCCCAGCCTGTTTGGGGGATGAGAGCTCCGGCGAGGCGGGCAATCAGGGGAGGGCTCCCTGAGACGGAAGCATTGGGGTCACAGCTGGTGGGAATGAGGCAAATGAGTGAAGAGCTGGGAGAAGAGTTCCCAGCAGGAGAAACGCCAAGTACACAGGGCTGGAGATGGGTACAATCTTAGATTAATATGAAGGGCAGAAACAGGGCCAGGATAGCTGGAGCTTAGTCAATGAAAGTTAGGGATTCGGGGAGGAGGGATAACAGCTGGGTACAGTATCTGGGGTTATGTGCAATATGCAATGTTCCGCACAGTATGTGTATTACATATTGTGAGCATGACTTTGGGCTAGGACACTGAAAATTCCTTATGGACATGACTACATTTAATTCATTTGGCCTTTGAAGTATTTATTACAAAATCTACTGTACATAGGATTTTCAAACTATGTTTTTGTTACTACTTAAAGGAGTAACATAACCCCAAATCATATCTCCTTCACGATTTCCATTCTGCTTCTGGCTAAATTTGTTTTCCTTACTTTGCTATAATCATGTGTTCTTGAAGTCATTATGTGAGTTAATTTCAAGGTCAGATTCCACCGAACCATGTTTAGAATACAACCCTGGCTCGGTGAGAATATTGCATCTTCTCACTATATGATGAAGGTACTGTAAAATTCCCCAATGTGTTCTAGCTCTAATTTCTTCCCACTTTTATCCCTTCTACTACATAACTTATTGTCTTTTAAGATACAAAGATGATTTGTCACTTCCCCGTTCAGAAGGCTTTATTGGCTACATTTTGCTCATGTGATAATCATTCCTTATGGGTAACTCCTTTGCAAAAGTTACTGCGATGTAGGGTTTTGGCGCTGTCCTTAGTCCTGAACAAATCTTCACTTTCCTGCCCCCAAGTCTTTATTTAAGCCAATTCTTTTGTTTGGATGGATGTTTTCTCCATACCTAACCTCTCTATCTACCTATGCGTAACCTCCGAGAGGTCAGTTCTTATTCCCACTTCTTGCAAGAAGCCCTTCTCAGTCCCTTTGATGTTAATTTATCCCCCCACCCGCTCTCTCTTCCACACACATGTGAAACACACAGTTGCTCCCTTTGTCCACAGGGCATACGTTTCAAGACTCCCAATGGGTGCCCCAAACTGTGGATAGTCCTGAACTGAGTTGCATCAGTTAGAACACGTTTCTGCCCATGTCTTCCACCCACACATTGGAGGCCTTTCCTATCTTAACTAAGCACCACCATGCCCTGTGGCTGTAAATTTTTCAGTATGAGGTACAATAACAAAACTAGTGTGAATTTCTTTTCCCTTCTTCACAATTTCACAGATAGAAGATTCATTCTTAAAATGGATCTTAGTGACCTCAGAACATGATTTTTTTCTTTCTTTATTAAATTGAGAACTTTCACATTTCCCCTGAAAGGTGGTGTTATGGCTTCTCTTCGGCAGGATTAGGGTTAGGGTTAGGGCAACCTCCGAGAGGTTATGGCTTCTCTTCAGCAGGATTGTGAAGGCAGGATCTCCTAGCGAATGCAATAGTCATGGCTTTCCATAAATACTTGGTGAAGTCAGTAGGCTATTTCCTTGTAGAAACATGAGCAGCACCAAACTTCTCTCTGCTGCATGTCAGGTCACCGTGATATTTATTCACCCCAGATGTAGAATTTCTGATTCAGCAGGGGGCGCCCTACTGCCCTCTGTGTCCATCCCTTATCTGTGCTCTTTTTCATATATAACTAAAATACCTCTTTCTTTACCCCTTCATCCATGCTGAGCTGTCTGCAGCTTTGTGTCTGGTTATCAGTTTTGTGTATTTTCTATTGTGTGCACTTGTTTTATCTTTTCTTACAGAATTCAGAGAAGACATGGTCAATCGATAAAAGTAGTACATAGTTATTTGCAGATTTTAACTTTATTGATTTGATACATTTTGGTTAGACAACATGTTATTCATTTTTTTCTTTTTGATTTTTTTTCTAAAGGAACGATCTGGTTTTTTTCTGGAAAATAAACCTACCTACCAGCTTTGGAAGGCGGGGTACTACATAGTTGTGTACTTTCCCGAGAAAGAGATCACTGTTCTTTGGGACAAGAAGACCACTGTTCATGTCAAAGTTGGACCACAGTGGAAGGTAGGTCAAGTTGATCTTCAGGAGCGATGCTAAAGTTATATGTACCTTTTGATGTTTGATGGAGAGAAAATGATCAGTGTTTTCCTTTGAGAACCAGACAGTATTTTTCTATGAGAAAGAACTTTCCTGAGTTTGTGTGCAGGTCTTAAAGACTTTATCCTTACGGTGTTCAGTTTTCCAAAGTTACTTAGGTCAGCTCCTTTCTTCTCACTCCTTTTCACTTGGTTATGTGATTTGTTTATACTGCAACAAGACCTAACTGTATTTTCCACATTTTCCTCCACATTCTGGGTATTCTCATAAGCTCACATACAGTACAATTATTTTTAAAAATTTAAAAGATTTACTACTATGGTGTTTAGTTCTAAACCCTTGGTGGTCATCCTTATATTTTACACTGCTATAGTTTTGCCTTAGCCAGATTTTATATACATGGAGAGTATAATATATAGCCTTTTGGATCTGGCCTCTTTGATTTGGCAAAATGCATTTAAGATTCAGCCGTATCATTGTGGAAAGTAATGGTTTTATTCCTCATAATTGCTAAGTAGTATTCTGTCCTGCGGGTGTACCATGGTTTGTTTATCCACTCAGGGTTGAAGATTCAATCTGAGTTGTTTACAATTTTTTGCAATTTATATTTTAAATTATTTTATATATTACCCCATTAAATATTTTTATGAACTATTGTTAAGAATGTTTAATATTTAATATGATTTAAAATAGGATTAAATATTTTAAATTTATGTCATAATGTTTTTTTATTTAAATATTGGTATATTTTTAAAAATCTAGTTTATTTGATATTGAGATTGAAACTCATGGATATATGTAATTTGCATCAAATTAGAGAAAAATTCAGATGGCTGCAACATAGTCTCATAAAAACGTAGAAAATTTCATTTTAAAAAAGATTTTAGCTGGGCTTATGCCTGTAATCCTAAAACTCTGAGAGGCCAAGACAGGTGAATTGCTTGAGCTCTGGAGTGCAAGACCACTCTGAGCAATAGTGAGACCCCCGTCGCTACTAAAAATGAACAAACTGAGGCAAGAGGATCTCTTGAGCCCAAGAGTTTGAGGTTGCTATGATCTAGCACTCCACGGCAGTCTACCTAGGGTGGCAAAGTGGGACTCTGTCTCAATTAAAAAAAAAAAAACAGATTTTAATTTATGCTGTCAATTTAAAATGATTGTATGTTGAAGTCATAATCTTTTAGTCTAGTGGAGGATAAAGGGCAAAGATCTATTATCAGGTTTCCTGGCATTTTGCATTCCTTTGCTGAATCTGAAATAACATTTAGTCATTGGTATCCTTTTCCAACTAATGTTCTCTGCCATTCGTCATCATATATATCCCCCTTTCCTTATTTTTGGAAAAAGTCAATCATTCATTTTATACATCCTCCCTCACTGATGCTTCAGCTTTTGGATGACTTCTGGCAGTAGTGGCCACCGGCTCCGGATAGAAGTGGTTTCGGACAGCACAGGCTCCATGGTAACAGGTGTTTGTGGCAGTTGTAATCCTACAGGCATCGGCCGCTTCCTTCACTATCAAGAAGGGATGCATTCTGTTCTTCAGGATTGAAGAGAGAGTTCAGCATCTTTAAATTCAAGGTTTTCGGTGGCTCACACCTGTAATCCTAACACTCTGGGAGACCAAGCTGGGTGGATTACTTGGGCAAAGGGGTCACTTGAGCCTGAGAGTTTTAGGTCGCTATGAGCTGTGACACTACGGTGCTCTACCAGAAGACTGTCATTGCTGCAAGTTCTTCTCCTTTCTATAGAAATACAATTTTTGATATTATTTTGAAAAACCCCAGTGAGTAATTATTGATGTGAATAGTCCATTTTTACATTGCAGTAACCATGTTACAATCCATAACAACCTACCTTATCTTTCTTATTTAAACATTTATTGTATTGCAAAATCTTAAACATATAAGCTGACAGGTCTTACATTATCAAAATGTTACATGTGCACATAAATTATATATACACACATATCTATATGGTAGCATTTTTTAAAAATCATAGCTGTGTACATTAGAGCAAGCATGGGTTACAGTGTGCGGGCTTCATATACAATCTGAAATATTTTCATCCAACTGTTCGACACAACCTTCATGGGATTTTCTCGTTTATTGTGTGAAAACATTTGTGTTCTACATTTAGTAGGTTTCACCTGTCCCTTATAAGATGCACCATAGGTGTGATCCCACCATTTTAATTATACTTTTCCGAATTATTTGTTGTCAGTTGTATCAATGCTAAGATGTTGGTTAAGTGACGATATACAGGATTTGGAGGTTGGTAAAATGTTTTTGAGAATTTAAAATAATTACCAAATATAATTAAATAGGTACAAATATCCACTTTCTTCAAAAATTTATTTTTAAATAGTTGCTGTGGACATTCATAAATACATATTTTGAATCTTTCCAAAGTTTTAGTGAATATGAGTCCTTAAATGTTAAAGTGAATTTAGAATATTTCCTGTTCATTTTCTTTTATTTTAGAGCAAGCTGTCAGGATTATGTGGAAACTTTGACAAATGTACTTCAAATGATATGACCACATCTAATAACTTGGAAGTAAGAAATGCACAGGTGTTTGGAGATAGTTGGGCATTAGGACAGGTAAGTTCAATGTATGTGCTTTAAAAAAAAGCATTTTGGAATATTTTTCCACTAAAACATTTCATTCTCAAAGGAGAATTTATTTAGGTAATATTATTTTTACATAACTTTTTAGTGATTCCCAGTTGATGAACTACTGGCATATTCATCTTCTCATGTAATTTTTGTGATAACCTAATGATGTAAAGAATATCATCTCCATATTGTAGATAAAGCTGTGGCTTGAAGAAGTTAAATGACATCTACTATTACAGAGACAGAAAGTAGCAGAGATAACATTCAAACTTACATCTTCTTTCTGATGTTTTCCTCACCAGAGTAAAAGGCTACCAATATGTCTGCATTTTAAAGAATGATAGAACTTTTGCCACCTCAAAGCAATAAATAAATGAAGGCGAACGTGTTATTAGTGTCACATGGGATAAAGGAGTGTGTGGGGATGGCTTTAGGGTCAACAACCTTTGGGAAAAGATGAATAAATTAAGTTATATATAATTCTCTTTTGAAGGACTTCTTGAGACAGTATGTGTGTTTAAAGGATTTCCTAAACTTACTAAAAGAACCTATATTTCTATTTATTGATTCTTAAGAAAGTAATGTTCTGTGTGGGACACACTTTGAAAGTATTGAACTATTTCAGAAAACAGTCTAGTTGGAAATTGGTTCACTTTTCCTTCTACTCTTTTTTTTTTAGCTTCTTGATCTTTTTAATTGATAGGAATGTTTGAAACCACAATTTACTATTGATTACCATTTGGGTAATTAGTCACTACTTTGCCTGATTTACTTAATATGTCTATTTTTTTTTTAAAGAATAAAAAGTGGAAGGGGTTAAACATGTATCTCATTTGATCAAATAATTTGAGTCATATATTTCAGTGTGGTCTCAGTTTAAGAGCACAGAGATTTTAATATCTAAAATAGCTTCTATACAGACAGATACAAAACCCTTTCAGTGCTATCTTCTATCTTGTCATCTTTAGAAGTTTTCGAAGAAATTATTTAAAAATATTTTACATTTCCCCTATCTGCAAATGAATCAACAAATAACTAATTTTTAATAATACTTAAATATTTAGAGTTGTCCAATAATTTTAAACCCCTTCAAATGAATTTTTAAAAATTCGTGCCCAAATGGACAAAGATGACACTCAAATCATTCTTTAATTCATTACCTTTTATTTAGCACTTAATGTTTTTCATGACACACAGACGCATAATATGCATAATCTAGAGTCTTTGTCCTTAAGGAATTTAGAGTATAGATTAGTAGGTAAGGCAGAAAAATTAACAATAAAAATGTAGTGAAATAGGAATTTTGATAGAAGTGCTTACAAAATGGGGTTGTGATGGTGCAAGGTACGTTTCTGGAGGGGATCCCTGGAGATGAATCTCACCCGATCTAGAGAAGCTAGGTTTATACAAAGTAGGAAAGACTGTGGTAGGAAAACAAGGGGCCATGGCATCGGGAGTGAATTTCATGAAATCCAGTATAGTTGTGCTGTGGGTTTGACACAGGAAATGGCCAGAGTGCAAAGTGCAGATGTGCAAAGGGCCAGGAGCCTCTTAGAATCCAACAGGAAAGGTCAAATCAGGGAAGATTTAGAAACTTACATAAATTTGAGAGACAGTAAAGATTAAAAACCATCACCATCTGTTTGGAAAGATTATATTAGGAGTTTAGATGCTTCAGAAAAAGTCTCCTGACACTGGGTAGACGCTGGTGGCCCTTCCCCAGAACGGGACCTGGGGTCAGTGTGGGCCGGACTATGGTGTGGAGATGAGTGCGGTTCAGGATGTGTTGAGAGATTGGTGCCGAGAGATACTTGGATGGAACTTCAGGTTCTGAAATCCAGCAAGGAGATCTGGGATGGAAACAGGGGAGTTGGCAGGTATTCGTAACTTTGAGTGGCTGAAGCCAGGATAAGTATAGAGAATAAGAAAAATAGAGGTTTGAGGGTTAAACTGTACAAAGAGGGAGGGGGAAGGAGATTGGGGAACAGCAGCCAAGGTGATGAAAAGGAGGCTCAGCAGAAAGTTGTGGCATTGGAACTAAATGAGGAGAGACGTTTATGAAGGGGAGAGTAGTCAACAGAATCAAACAGAGAAAGAGCAAGCAGGATGTCTGAGACGTTGCCTGTTTGTGTAGTAACGAGAGGTCATCAACGACCTTTCTCAGGACAGATTCAGAGAAGTGGATTGGAGCGGGAAGAGCCCTAATTGCTGGTGGATGGGATTTAAGTCTGTAGAGATTTGAGAATATGCAACTTCTCAGAAGATGATTTATGACAGAAAAAAAGAGGCAAAAATGAAGAAGAAGGTTCAGGCTTATGAAGTTTTTTGAATCACATCAAAGCTGCACTAAGGATGATTTAGAAAGTATTCATCTCCATACTATCTCGAATATTGCATGACTTTAATATTCTGTTTAGTTGCTTTCAAAAACAGTATATGGTATCAACAGTGCAGGGGACGAGAGCAGATGCTTTATGTAAATCCTGTCTAAAAGAGTCACTAGATGAGATGCATTTGTGAAGAATGGAATCAGGTAGGTTACTCTGATTTCAGCTTGAAAAATCACTCCTTTACAATTTTCTTTTCTCCCTTAAATTTGTTCAACAGTGCGAAAGTCCAGACGAAGCAATTAAACCCTGTGAGGCCCATCAGAATAAATTTCCTTATGCCAAGAAAGAATGCTCCATTTTGTACAGCGACGTTTTTGCTTCTTGTCGCAATGTGGTAAATGAATACTTTCCTATATTCTCAAAATGGCAGAGTTATTGCTGTGTTTGTAATATTAAGATGTATGGGACGGGTAAGTTAGTTACCCACTGGCTTTTTACATGTGAGGCCTGACCGTTGCTAGGAGGATATATTTGTTTTTGTGTGTGTGTGTGTGTGTATGTGTAGAAATCATGCAAGTTAGTTGACTGAGTTTCTCCCTCACTCCATCTCACAGAACAGTGTAAATTCATGCATGGTATTTATAGTGACCTGTTCCAGTTTATGACATTATTTTAATATATCATTTTATGATGAAGGGCATACATGTATTTCTTCAGAGAATATTGCCCATGGACATTTTTCTCTCAACCCGAAGTATAGTTTAAAAATATTACTGTTAGCACATTTTAAATGGTTTTAGAAGTACATCTCAAGAAGGAATGTCATTTATTCAGAAATTTAACTTTCTGTACTCCTTTATAGCATAATTATTTATAAGTCTTGATAGAATTTAAAAAATACTTTAACATATTTCTAAGAATCAAGTGATGCTTCTGCTGCCTACCAAGATATGCTAGTCGTCTTGAAGAAACACCCTTGTGGGATATGAGTTCTGAGCGAAGTTGGCTGCTTTTTTCTTGGAACACCATTTTGCTTGTAAGAGCCAATGGCAGATAAATACGGTTACTCAGACAAGTGTGTTTGGCAGATATTTTCTTGAAAATGAGTGAAACGAATCTGTGACTTCAAGGAAAACACCTGAGGGTATTTGTTGCCCTTGATAAAATTTGAACTTTCAAGTGAAAATTAGAATGTGGTAAAACTTAGATTCATCCCATGAGCTTCTAAGTTTTGCAATATTTAACGAGTTTTCTAGTGATCTAGGTGGTGATGTTAACGCATGTGACTCTCTGCCTTTGCACTTAATCAAATGTGTTCATGTTTGGAAGACTGGCCTGAGGGGGTGGATTGTCTAATTGACTCATGAATGATGTTACAAAGTTATGCAGGACTAAAATGTCCATTCAAGTGGCAAAATAAAACAAAGAATTTTAATGTCTCGAAGTATAAAATTCACTGGCATGGTTTCATATTTCACATGCAGATAAGTTTTAAGAAAGCATCATTTTTTGAGTTTTGATATCATATCAAAGAATGCCATGATTACCTGAAAAGGACATTAAAACACTTCTGTTTTTCCAACTATCTGTGTGTGGGACAGGATTTTCTTGATATTCTTCAACTCAAACTAAAATGAAACAAAAACATTGCCGCAGACCCCAAAGAAGCGGACACGAAGTCCAGTTGTGTGCTTTTAAGCAAGACATTTAAGAGATTTGCAAAACTGTAAAACAGTGTACTCGCCTTCCTATTTTTTTTTTTTTTTTGGGTAAACATAGGTATTTTTCACTAAAAACTTGTTATTTATGTTAACATGTAATGAGTTCATTACTGTTATTTTAAAAAGGCCTAATTTTAAATATTGAATATAGGTTATATTGATAGCTATAATCCCATACATAAAATCTCTTTGGGGATCTCAATAATTTTTCTGAGTATAAAAAGCTTCTGACACAAGATAGTTTGAGGAATGCTGTTATTAGATCTCTGTTTATAAAGAGCATTGCTTTTGATATTTTTCAGTTTCCAAGGGTCATACCTTGGAAGACGAGAAATACCATGTCACCTGGAGTCCTGAGCCACAGATGCTGCTGGGTTTTCCTCGATGTCATTTGAAAAGAAAAAAGTAACTCATGAGCTGACCTATAAAATAAAGTACAAATTAGTGATACTAAATCCTGCTTTTTTTTTTTTTTATAACACATCGTCAATAGATTAATTTTTGTCAGCCACTTAAATACAATGCAAATAAAATGAACTAATTAAGTAAATATGAAGAATTTTTAAGGCTTGCTATTGCCATTTACAGTCACTACAATGTCACCTACCAGGAGGAAAAGAACGAGAAACAAAATAATGTCAAAGTACAATTGGAACCAGGACGCACTTTTCTCTTAATGCCATGTGAACGTGCCTACACAGATAATGAAACATTAACTTCCAAAATTATCGATCTGTTATTTTGCAGAAGTTGAAGTTATATTTATTCATTAACTGCATTATTTGTTTTGCTAGTTCTTTGATAATGACCCTTGCCTAGTAAATTTTCTTTCTCCTTTGGGCAATAAAGAGGTGTGAGGTATTAAGAACTCTTTGGGTGGCAGTGGTAAGCTGATGTTATCACATTTTGAATATATATCAGTTAGTTTTCTTTAGAGGTGTTGACATTTAATCATAGTCAGGACCTCATTGAAATGAAATCATCTCTAACTTCATTTTTCAGATTGATGTTACTTCTTTTGCCAAAAATTGCCACGAAGATACATGTCACTGTAACCTTGGTGGGGACTGTGAGTGCCTGTGCACTAGCATAGCGGCGTACGCGTACAAGTGCTGCCAGGAAGGACTGTCCATTCACTGGAGGTCGCCTACTGTCTGCTGTGAGTACCTTCCTCAACATTCCTGTGGGAACCCTAGAAGGAGGTCCGTACAATGGGTGTTTCATCACAGAACTAATGCCATAACACTCAAAAAAATAGAATTCACTTAAAATGACTACATTTTATTTTACTTTGATAATCTTATGTCAAGATATGTATAAAATGAAAAAACAGATAATTTTCTGTTCTCTGTTTGACTGCTGACACTGTATCACTTAACATTTAAGTTATTTATATACCGTCCTCAGAGAAATTGCTTCTGATTTTGATCCTTTTTTCTCTGTAAAAGTTCATTTTAAAATAACTTTTAAATAAGAAGCTTTTAAATAAGAAACATCATTTTTTAACATTCATTTCTTTAAATAAGAAAGAGTATTTTTTTAAATTCATTTCTTTAAATAAGAAACATTCTTTTTTAAAAGACACCTGAATTTTCTTTCTAATTTGAGTCTTTAAACTTTGAATTTACTTAGGGTGGTGGTAAGTCAGCTGCAGAAAGCCTGGGACTTGAGCACTTTCAGTTGACATTTTTAAATTGGCAGATGTATTTGCCCACCTTTAAAATAATCATGAAATGTAATCACTTATGACATATCATTAAAGAATCCCCTTTTCTCAGAGAAAGTTCCCAAAGGCGATGCCATTTTATGTTCTTTTATGTAGTTATTAGTAAATATATGGCCATATCTTCCGTGCATTTAGTGAAGTGGTCAGCTTCTTACACAGTTTAATATTTATTGTTTTTTTCCTTCTAGCACTTGATTGTGAATATTACAATGAAGGTATGTGGCATTTCAATAAAGAATATCACTGTAATAGTCTATTGGATGTGTTTTCAGATTAAAAGTTCTTGAATAAATTGTGTTGGGAACAAAGTATAAATAGTTAATGACTTGCTATACTGCAACTCCATGAAAGTTTTTAACTTCTAAAATTTTTCTAAATGTATTAATATTTGGGTTAATGTATATTCCCTAAAAAAAGAGTATAATTTATGTTCTCAGCATTTGAGAGCTGAGAATAAATAAATACATAGAATAAATAGCTCAATAACTAAATAAATAGAATGAGTCAGTGAAGTTATTAATAGTTTTTTTTAGGCAAAAAGGATAAAAAGTGTATACCAAATCTATATCTTTTACCATTATTTAAAATATGAACATTATTCCATGTTCTTAAAATTTGTTGTTATTTTTAATTGACACATACATTATATATGTTTATGGGGTACCATGTAGCATTTTGAGATGTAGCCACATGGTGGAAGAATCAAATCAAGCTAGTTAGCACGTTCTTTACCTCAAATATCTATCATTTCTTTGTGGTAAGAACATTTAAAATCTTCCCTTTAGCTATTCATCCTTAAAAAAAAACCTGCAAATTTTGTCATTTGTATCAACATGGGTAAACTTAGAGGACATTTTGCTAAATGAAATAATCCAGGCACAGTGAAACAAATACTGTTAATGTGTGATATCACTTGTATGTGGAATCTAAAAATGTTACACTCTTATCAATCAAGAGTGAAATGGGAATTACCAGAGGTGGTTGTTGGTGCGATGGTGGTGGGCAGGAAAAGGGGAGGTGTTGGTCCAGGGTACAAAGTTTTAATTAGCTAAGAGGAGTCAGTTCTGGGGACGTAATGCTCAGCATGGTGCCTATGATCAAATTGTTATTATGTGGTAGAAATCAAAGAAAGAAGTACAAGTGCAATGATAATAACATAAGGAATTTATTTTGCCATCAGTAGGCAAAGATATTTATGTATTACCAGGATAGTAATGAAAACCTCCTAACCTCACTAAACATCCAGATTTTCAATGAGAAATCTGAGAGATTTTGACTAAAACTAAGGCATATGTAAATAGAAACAGACAATTATATCCTCAGTGAAAATGTCAAAAGATAGCAGAATTGGAGTCTGTTTTTCTTTAAGACTAGTTAATAAGGAAAGCACCGACACCAAAACTTAATTCAGACAAGTGAGGTGATGTAAGGAGGTGTCATTTTGTCAGTAACGGGACAAATTCTGGACTCATGATGGATGGGTCAGTTAGAATAATAGTTACAGGAAATGTGGGCTGAGCAACTGACCTAACACACTTTGGAGTAGCTTACTGAGTCAGGGAGAAATTGTCAGTTAGTTACTTTTAGAGAAATGGAGATGATTAATTAAAATGAAAATGAGAATTTTAATTTTTGCCTGTTTTGTCACATTTATGGAAGTTTAATAAAGGAGAACAATTCAACACACTTTCTGTTCAAAATTTTAAACAGACTCATGTATACATACCCCACCAACACACACTCCACAGTAACCCTTTGGATTCCATGATTCAAATGCAATTGATTGCCTAGTACTGATACAATCAGTAATAGTAAGAGCTTCTGTCATGGTCACTACTTTATATCATGTAATTTAAACTTCAACATATTATTACAGATATTTTATTTTATATCAACAATTTATTATCATCAACACTCCACAAAGGAAATTGAAGGACAGAGAGATTAAATAACTCTCAAAGTCACTTATGCAAAATGTGGTAAATTGGGATTTGTAAGCAGTTTAACCTCAGGAAGCCCATGAGCTTGACCTCCGGGCTGTGCGGTCTACACATTCCAGTGCAGGGATGATCACCACACTTTGTTATCACATGCTCTGTGTAATGTACACAGATAGCAACTTGAGAAAATGCTTCAAAAACATTCTCACTCAGAAATCCCTGTCTCACCTAGGGTGCTATGAGAATCCCCATCTGTGCCTTGGTGAAAATCTGGGGTGTTTTCTGCAGACCCATGGACCTAGGAGCAGAATTTTCTTGACTGTCTACCTCTTGCTGCTCAGCCCATTTTGCCTTCTGTCAACAAGTCCACTGTATTTCTAGCAATAGTTCTGTTTTCTAATGTGTCACAAAATTCTTCAAATCAGTTCTCGTTTCATTTGTAATACTGCATTCATAATATAGAGGGCGAACATGAGCCATTTGTCCTTCATGAGACACTGACAGGCCCAGTGGAATGCTGGGAAAATTTCTTTCTTATGATCCAAGTAATGGGGAAAATAAGCAACATACCCAGGGAAGGGAGCATTTGTAAAAGCAATGCAGCAGTGGTAGACAACTGAACAGGAATATAACATTGTGAAGGTTGTTGACAGTAAGGATAAAAAGATGGTTTCAAATGATTCTTAATTTGTTTCACTCCAAATAATTTTGTAACTATTATAAACTTAACTGGTCATTTGTTTTTGGAAATTTATAGCTGACATATTTCTTCCTTTAATTATTTGCTTACATGTCAAACATTCTGTTATTGAGTTACCTATATAATTTAAAGCAAATGCAGAAACAATTAATTATGATTCTGTAGGAAGAAACATTTAAAAAGTAGTAGGGGAGTTCAGAGGTTACCATTGAGATTATTTCAATAATGTTTAGTTCAAAGATTCTATATAATATCTTCATATTCATTTTTAAGG
This sequence comes from Perodicticus potto, assembly GCA_963574655.1. Classification (NCBI taxonomy): domain Eukaryota; kingdom Metazoa; phylum Chordata; class Mammalia; order Primates; family Lorisidae; genus Perodicticus; species Perodicticus potto. Next base: position 17,760 of record CAUYRH010099850.1, on the reverse strand, counting down.
AACTCACCGAAACGGTAAAGGTTTGGTTATTATTACTATGAATGAGCAAGGGCTTCAATGTCCTATTAAAAACTGTTATGCAAGTTTTAAGTTCAGAGTGATTTTATTAGACATGATATGCTTCTTTCTGTGTCGAAAGAATCACTGCAAGAAATAATTGCTTTTAGTAGATGGTGAAATTATACTTCTCCCTGCAGATAATTAATGATAAGGTCAATGACTTTTCTCTCAGTTGCTGGTGAAAATAGTTCAGAAGCAAGACAGCAATTAATTGGGAGTTAACTCAAAAGCTTTAGGTTTTTATACAAAGGGATTTCTCAGAAGGAGAGTGTCTCTCTAGGCTCCATGTTGCTGTGAGGGGCATGTGCAGCTGGGGAAAGATTCTGTTTATCTGTCTATCTCCTTGCTCATTCTTTTCATTCATTTATTTATTTTTTGAGAAACAGTCTCAAGCTGTCACCCTGGGTACAGTGCCATGGCATCATAGCTCACAGCAACCTCCAATTCTTGGGCTCAAGCAATCCTCTTGCTTCAGTTTTCCTATTTTTGGTAGAGATAAGGTCTTGCTCTTGCTCAGGCTGGTCTTGAACTCCTGAGTTCAGCCAATCCTCCCCCACCAGCCTCCCAGAGAGCTAGGATTACAGGCATGAGCCACCGGCCTGTCCTCTCCTCGCTCATTCTTATGTTGAATATTTATGAGGGGCTGCAAACCCTCCAAGTGTAGTTGTATACATATCGTCTCCATTTTGAATCATATCTGATTACAATTTACATATTCATTGACTGCTTTATGCATTATTAACATATTTATACAAATCTACATCTTTATAAATTGAAGCATGTTTTCATCTCAGATGTTTGTATCATTTTCTTCTTGTCCTTCCTAGGAAATGAGCCATTAGGTGGTGGTTACGAGTAATATAATTTTTTGATGGACTGTGCATAGTATTTATTGGTGGTAGGTCCTCCACTGCCAGGCTCATAGAAAAATCCTCCAGTTCCTTCTTAGGTCCACCTTGATGTGAGGACAAAGTTATCTCAAGTCCTCATCTCTGCTGAAGGTATCAAAGTCCTAGGGAAGCTCTTTCCTTATGGCTTAGCAGAGTCCCCAGCTGCGCAGTGGTAACCTGTCCCAGATTAGGAGCCAGTGAAGGAGATAACTTGAGTCCCTCTGCTTTTCTTCTGGGTCTCAGGATGAAAATTTTGTTTCTCGTTCCGCTCCTTACTCGAAAGACTTCTCAACCCTCCAGTCCAATTATCTCTTCCCCTTTATTCAGACCTGGTCTTCTGTACTTATGTGGAAAATTCTCTTACAATTTTTAATCTTTTTTTTTTTTCGGCCCTCTTCAGGGTGAGAAAGTTAAATTGACCTTGACATAAAAATGAGAGAAGAGGAAAAGAGATACATACTGAGGGGAATAAGATGCATCTTTTATGATAACACTTACCACACATTTATTAATGCTTAACACAACTGACAACACAAATACACACCTCTACACCTGTTAAAAGGATCCAGCTTAGGGCAGCGCCTGTGGCTCAGTGGGTAGGGCGCCAGCCCCATAAACTGAGGGTGGTAGGTTCAAACCCAGCCCTGGCCAAACTGCAACAAAAAGATAGCTGAGCGTTGTGGTAGGCGCCTGTAGTCCCAGCTACTCAGGAGGCTGAGGCAAGAAAATCGCTTAACCCCAGGAGTTGGAGGTTGCTGTGAACTGTGTGACGCCACGGCACTCTACCAAGGGGCGATAAAGTGAGACTCTGTCTCTACGAAAAAAAAAAATAGGATTCAGCTCATAATGATGTAACTTAATTTTTGATGATTCAGAAGAAAACTTAAAAGTTTTATAATATCTCAGTTATATCAAAATCATTACATGGAATAGATACTGAGTTGAAAGTAAACTGACCTCATTATCATAAAACCTAACACCTAACATTTTGTTGAATATCAATGAACTTATTTGTTATTTATATACTTATCTTTATAAGATGAAATTAGCAGAAAAATAACTCTGCTTGAGTCTCAGGTTTGATTCAGACCGAAGAGTTTTTACTGTACCAAATGTTTTTTGCTTTCTATGGAACCACGTAAGGATGTGGGAAATGACAGCATAAATGAGAAGTTTGTTTGGCTTACTTTTCTGTTCATCTTCATCTTATTTCTCTTTTTTATAGACATACTTCATTGGTGAAATTTAATAATTCTCAAAGCAGTAAAATCTATCTTGTTATGAACTATTTTTTTTCGTGCAATTCAGCCTACTACAGAGAGCTGATTTTCAGAAGAGTATAGTACCTGGCCATTGATACAACTAAACTTCTTATGTTTATTGATGATAGATTAGAATCTTGGAATGTTAGAGCTGAAGGTTACCGAGACAAACTTTTTCACATAGGTGAGGATCACTTTTTGTGATCCGGAAAGTTTAGTTAACCTTCTGTCCAGCTCTGCTTTACATGTACATAAATATAAATGAGCATATACATGGGGTAAATGTAATTTTACATATATATTTTGTATTTATTTTAAATTATAGTATTTTGAAAAATTCATTTATTTTCTTATAACTGATACATTTTCTTGGAGAAGCTCTGTTTCAGTTGAGATGACGTGGAGTTCGATATCCATCTAAAAGGAGTGTGTCAAGGTCTTCAGTAAAACTTAGGGAATTTCCATTTATGGTATTTCCAGTAGGGCTTCCATAATCTGGGGACAATCTTCTTCTCCTTTATGAATCCCTATTAGTCGTACGTTTGAACACTTCGTGGAGTCTCATAGTTTTCTACGTGCTTGTTCTGTTTTCTTTCTCTTCTTTTCTGCCTCTTTGGATACCTGGGTTACCTGGAAAACTTTATCCTATAGCTCTGAGATTCTTTCTTCTTCCTGGCCTAACCTATTTTTGATACTTTCTACTGCATCTTTATGTTCCCTGATTGTCTCCTTCATTTCCTTAAGCTCCGCCATATTCTTTCATTTTTTTTTAATGCTGTCTTTTTTAAATTTTTTTATTTTTTTAACAAGTGAACAGTTTTTTAAGAGGTAGAGAAAGGTATGATGTGATACAGTACAAGCAAGACACTCAAGATAGGTATAATAGTACTACTCACACAAAAACTTAAATTTCACCTCAAAAAAAAAATCACAAGACAAAAGAGAAAGCAATTTCACTGTTATAAAGTAAGATATTGTGGTATAATTCTTTTTATTTTTTTATTTTTTTTTTTTTTGTAGAGACAGAGTCTCACTTTATCACCCTCGGTAGAGTGCTGTGGCATCACACAGCTCCCAGCAACCTCCAACTCCTGGGCTTAGGCGATTCTCTTGCCTCAGCTTCCTGAGTTGCTGGGACCACAGGCGCCCGCCACAACACCCAGCTATTTTTATGTTTTGCAGTTTGGCCGAGGCTGGGTTTGAACCCGCCACCTTCGGTATATGGGGTGGGCTCCCTACTCGATGAGCCACAGGCGCCCCCCTGTGGTATAATTCTTAATAATATACCATTACTTTTTACCATAGAAAAAGTCATAAACTCCATTGTTGCTGATAGTTAATAGACATTTTTTATTTCAGAAGTATAAGTGATACTTAGTAAAGCATAGAGTTATTTTTCTATACCTTTCTAATCCCTGCGTAGAGGCTTTGTGGATGTAATACTGCAAGCCGGAAATCCTCTAATCATTGAATTAAAAGAATTGGACTGTATGACCTTTGAAATTCCTTTCAAGCACTCAAAGCTCTAATATCTGTAAAGTTACTAAAGTGACAAAATAGCCATTTCTGACCAGCATTAACACAGTCATGTTAAGCCTTAATTATTTTAGTCTCTGAGATAAAAGGCATTCAACCTAAAACTAGTTTTATCATAAAAGAGAAAACTTTTGAAAATCAGAGTTCTGCAAATTAGAGAACCAAGATTGTTTAGATTAACAATATTTACTCGTCTTTACTCTCTATTTATCTCTTTCCGTTTCTGAATTACATTTTGGCAGGTATTGAGTACATTCCTAATTACTCCCTGAGTTTTCATGTGCATCTCCCTTTTCCATTTTACCTTGACTTCTTACTGGCATTTGATTGAAATTTGGAAGTATGTCACTGACATAAAATCAGTAAAATGAGAACAATTACAGCATATAATACTGTGCCAAGAGTATAAAAAATAGAGGATTATAGCTATAGCTCCAAACTATTAGTAGATTATTGACTTGGTAGGATTAGCATCCCTGGGCTAGCCTGGCCTGGGGGTGGTCTAGGAGATAGGCCAGAGCAGGAAACAGCTATTGTGTAATACATGGCTTTATTCCATTTCTAGTCAAAAATGACAGCTTGCAATAGTAGAGCCAAGCTGAAGCCTGTATAGTAGGATGGACAACAAGAAAAGGGGAACTAGCAGCTTAAAGCAGAGTCTTTGTACTTCCTTATTTTTTTTTAACTTAAAGTTGGTACATCATGTTAATAAATTCATGACTTTTGCTCTGTATTCTTTTTACATAATTCCTTCTATCACCTACCTGATTTTATATAGTTTCAAAAATAATTATGAAACATGCTTATGAAGGTCCCATAAATTAGTCAGATACTTTGATTCCTCTCTGCTGCCATTGAAAGAGTTCTTCATCTGTAAAAATTGGTTGCAGAACTTTAGTGTGTTTAAAATGTATCCTTGGAATTCAGGAACATGTTATTTTGACTGAAATTTGGCCCAAGTATGAGCCATTCTGCAATACTCAGAGAGAAAACATTATTCTAAGTCACTTCATTAGTTCTCTTCTGATCCCAAATCTGCTATGTTCATATGCTGAAAAATCTGCCAGTCCCTTTTTAAGTTTTTATGGCTGCTATTATGAATTTAAAGTATGTAAAATTATGCTTGTAGACATCAGATTCCAAAGAATCTAAGCCATTACTAGTTACCATTGAGAAAGATTTTCTAGTTTTCTTTTTGCCATTTAAAATAGAATAATATTTATTTATTCCTTTTCCCAATTATATAATCTTACTAAAGCATGGCCACATTATCCAAAATCTCAAAATGAAAATACAATTTCTGAGTGTAATGTTAGTGTTTTTATATTTTTAAAATTTGAAAATGTCCCAAATATTTTTATGTGCTTTATTTTAGTTAGCCTTATGAGAAAACAGATTGGATTATATGCTTAATTTTTTGCACTACTGCTAGGGTAGATATTAATTTATTTAATCCACAAAACTCTTTGAGAATTCTAATTTACAAATAAGAAAGTAGCCAAAATAGAAACCCATGTAAAGTAGATTAAATTTTAAAAGGGAATATTATAAAAACATAGCAGGCAATGTCATGGTACATCCATAGCAGGAAAATATATCCAAACCTTATTCAAATTGGAATTGGGAACTAAAAAGTCAGGAACTCGTCACATAGTCCCTTTTCTCCCTTCCCCCAATCTCCTTTCTTTAGACAGGTTTCTTCTGCTTACTCATAGGTTTTGTTTCTCCTAGTGCTCATTTTCATGTGACTTTTCATGTGTCAGTATCAGTTCACCCACCTATCCTCTTTCCTTTGCAAGACCTTTTAGATCTGATTTATATTTCTTAATAAATGGTATAGGTGGTATAAGAGAATGAAAAGAAGGAATAAGAGGAAGGGAAAAGAATATATGGTAGTAATTTCTATAGGTAAAGAAAGGGGTTAGACAGCGCCTGTTGCTCAGTGGGTAGAGCACCGGCCCTATATACCGAGGGTGGCGGGTTCAAACCCAGCCCCAGCCAAAACTACAACAACAACAACAACAAACATAACGCGGCATTGTGGCGGTCACCTGTAGTCCCAGCTTCTTGGGAGGCTGAGGCAGAAGAATCGCCTAAGCCCAAGGAGTTGGAGGTTGCTGTGAGCTGTGATGCCATGGCACTCTACTGAGGGCAACAAAGTGAGACTGTATCTCAAAAAAAAAAAAAGAAAGAAAGGGTGGTGCCTATGTCTCAGTGGGTAGGGCGCCGGCCCCATATACCAAGGGTCGTGGGTTTGAACCCAGCCCCAGCCAAACTGCAACAAAAAATAGCTGGGTGTTGTGGCAGGCGCTTGTGATCCCACCTACTCTGGAGGCTGAGGCAGGAGAATTGCCTAGGCCCAGGAGTTGTAGGTTGCTGTGGACACTATGGCACTCTACCAAGGGCCATAGAGTAAGACTCTGTCTCTAGAAAAGAAACAAAGAAAATGAAGTTTAACAAAGTTGTGACTTGAGGTCTAGGTTCACACAGCTAGTGGTAGCCAAAACAACTTGGACCCCAAACTTGAGATTCCAAGATATTATTTCTGTCATATCACTCACCTTTGTGAGCTATCAAGTGAAAAGTGTCTCTATTTGTGTATCGTTCTCATTCATATGGCTTTTTTTCCTTACATTTGAAATCTTTCCTAAATAAATGACCAAGTTTTTCTTCATTTTATTGCCAGTACAACTTCCCTAGATTTTCCACATGCTAATAGCAAGCTACACTTCAAATCTGTGCATTTTCAGATTCAGTTTATCTTAGTGTTTGTGTATTTGATGTGCACCCCAAGACAATACCTATTATTTCAATGTGTGGCAGAGATGCAGAAGGAAAAAAGTTTGGACACCCCTAGCTTAAGATGTTTTGTAGTCTCTTAGTTTTTTTTTTTTTTTTTTTTTTTTACCAACTGTGTATCTTTATTTTTTGTGCATATAGGTATTTGGAACCTACGTTTCCTCAAAGTTAAAACTGAAAACTAAATACTCTAAAATGAACCCTTGTCAGCCACTTGATGAGAGATTGTTTATACTGCAACTCTTCCAAGGCTTCAGACTAAAGACAAAACTATACCAACAATAAATAATATGGGTGAAGGCTATTTATTCATATATTTAAGGGCCTGTTGTGTTATATTAGGGAATACAAATACCTTGCCTTCATAGAGCCTACAGTCTAATGGGGGAAACACACATAGAAAAGTACAAATGTAAACATAGGCAAAATGTAGTAATAGACACCAGGGAAGTATAAGGAGTCCATTCTTGTTATGGGAGGGGATACAAAAGAGATGTTCCAATTCTTAGAATAGAACTCTGTGATTTATCAGGATGAATATTAAAATTGGCTAACCCACTAGGACAGGGTTAAATACATGAAGTCAAGTGAATAAACAGAATACCTGTTAAATGGATCATTTACATAAACCCTAACTGTACCATGTATCTTCCTGTGAAGGTAGAGTAGTGATGAGGAAGGGAGACTTTTTAACCATTTTTGGTTGGGTAAGCCACTGATTGATTTCAATATCATTGTACTTACTGAGTAGAGGAATAATGAGCATTAGTATAAAAGAAGCAAACAGAAAACTTACCATTTTAACCATTGACGTGTACAATCACTGGCATTAAGTACATTCACAATATTGTGCAACTATTATCACTTGCATTTCCAGAACTTTTTTATCCCAAATAAAACTCTGCATTAATTAAACAGTAACTCCCCATTTCCCAATTCTTCCCTCCCCCTAACTCCTGGTAACCTATAACCTCGATTTTACTTGACCTATGAATTTACCTATTTTAGGGTACCTCACATAAAGAGGTACCCTAAAAGAGTCCACCATAGTGGACTCTTGCACTATTGGTCCTTTTGTTACTGGCTTATTTCCCTTAGCATAATGTCTTCAAGTTTGATCCATTTTGTAGCATGTGTTAGAATTTCATCTTTATGGCTGAATGATACTCATTTTATGTATAGATCACATTTTGTTTGCCCATTCATCTCCTGTTGTGCATTTTGGTTGTTTGTACCTTTTGCCTAATTGCGAATAGTGCTTCTGTGAACATTATTGTACAAATTATGAGGTGTTCCATTCAGTTGTTTTAGGTATTTACCTAGGAGTGGAATTTTGCTGAATAATACAATAATTCCATGTTTAGCTTTTAGAGGAACAGCCAAACTGTTTTCATCAGTGGCTACACCTTTTTTTTTGAGACAGTCTTACTTTGTCCTTCTCGATAGGGTGCCATGGCATCACAGCTCCATAGCAACCTCAAACTCTTGGACTTAAGCAATTCTCTTGCCTCCCAAGTAGTTGGGACTACAGGTGTGTGGCCACCACAATGCATGGCTATTTTTAGAGATGGGGTCTCACTCTTGCTTGTGCTGGTCCTGAACTCCAGAGCTCAGGCAATCCACCCTGCCTAGCTAACTATACCATTTTTTATTCTCACCAGTAATGCATAACGGTTCCAGTTTCTTTCATGTCTGTACCAATACTTCAACTATTTTTTGTTTTCTTAGTAATAGCCATGCTAATGGATATGAAGTGGTAACAAATTGTGGTTTTGTTTCGCATCTCCCTAATGGTTAGTGATATTGAGAATCTTTTCATAAGATTATTGGCTATTACTATGCTACATGTTTTTGGAGAATGTTCTTTCAAATCCGTTGCCCATTTTATAAAATGATATTTGCTTTTTTTGTCATTGAGATGTAGGAATTCTCAATTCTATATTCTGGATATTAGTGCCTTATGAGGCATATGCTTTCAGAATATTTTTTTCCTTTTCTATAGTTTGTGCTTTTCTCTCTTTCTTCATAGTGTTCTTTGATATGCCATTTGTTGAAAACATTGTCTTTTCCAAATTGAACGGTCTTGGTACCCTTGTTGAAAATTAACTGACCATTTATGTAACTATTTCTGTGCTCTGTATTCTATTTGGTTTCTATGACTGTCCTTATACCAGTATCACTCTATTTTGATTACTTGGGGGTACCTTTTTTTTTTTTCATTTTTTTACAGCTGCATAATTTATTCAAATGGTTGTTAACCCTAAGATAAATCAGACTAAAGTATACTGTTCTGTTCTGTTGGAATTTTCAACAGAAAATTGAAATTATTATACTCCAAAGATTGACTTAATTTGCAAATGGTCAGGCATTAGACCTGCATTTTAGAGAAGGTATGTTTTTAAAAATTGAGGGAAAGGGCTGGGTGTTATGGCTTATGTCTGTAATTCTACTAGCACTTTGGGAGGCTGAGGCAAGAGGATCACTTGAGCCCAAGAGTTTGAAGTTGCAGTGAGCTATGATGATGCCACTGCAGTCCACCCCCCCACCCCCCCAACCCCCATTCAAATATTGAGGAAAAAGAGGATCCTGTGATTTTTGTGATGTGACAATAGTCATTCACTTATTGCTATGTGCCAGTCACTTTGCTCTATAAATTCAAAAATAGATAAAATATTTGATTCTCTTTCAGATCAAGGGAAGAGACATAAATGTAGAGTCTTTAAGCTTAAAGGGCCAATATGTTATTCAGTATGTGGACTTTAAAAACATAATACTGGGGCAGCACCTGTGGCTCATCAAGTGGGGCGCTGGCCCCATATACTGAAGGTGGAGGGTTCAAACCTGGCCTCAGACGAATTGCAAAAAAAGAGAAAAATATCTGGGCGTTGTGGCAGGCGCCCGTAGTCCCAGCTACTCGGGAGGCTGAGGCAAGAGAATCACCTAAGCCCAGGAGTTGGAGGTTGCTGTGAGCTGTGTGATGCCACGGCACTGTACTGAGGGCGATAAAGTGAGACTCTGGCTCTACAAAAAACAAACATAATACCGAACCCATTGCAATGGATGGGTTTTTATCTTGTTTCTGTCACATCTACTTTTTTCTTCAAGAAATTACATTCTGTCACATGTTAACAATCTTCCAGTGTTAACAAAGCCCAATTTTAAGAACTTTTCTTAATGTTTATTGCATATGTGTCAGTCTGGAAAATGTGTATTAATATAAATTAGTAGCATCTGCCTGGCATATTGTTAGTGTTGGGAAGCATTATGAGGCTCTTGTGGTTAATTAATGTTGTTCAGTACCAGCATAGTAAATGAAAGTATTTTATTGGTTTTGATCACTTCCAAGGTGTCTCTTTTCCAGTTTGTCTTATTCCATAAATAGGTATGAATATACATGTCTATAGTTATATTTTTAATTTTTATTAATACATAATAGATGTATGTATTTGGGAGTACATGTGGTAATTTAATACAGTCACATAATTTGTAAAGATCAGATCAGTGTAATTGGTATTCATCACTTCATACATTTGTCTTTTAGTTATGCTATAAACATTCAAATTATTTTCTATTAAATTATTTGCTATTTTGAAAATAAATGGTAGATTATTGTAAACCATAGTCACCCTACTGATTTATAAAATAATGGGTCTTATTTCTTCTCTCAAACCATATATTTGACATCCATTAATCAACTTCTCTTCATCCTGTCTTCTCTCTACCATTCCCTGTCACCAGTAACTACAAATGTACTCACTCTGTCTTCATGAGATCCACTTTTTTAGCTCTCAGGTATGAGTGAGAACATGCAATGTTTGTCTTTCTCTGCTTCACTTATTTCATTTAACATAATGACCTCCGTTTCCGTCCATATTGCTGCAAATGACAGAATTTCCTTTTTTATGGTTAAATAATATTCCTTTGTGAAAATGTATTTTCTTTTTTTCTTAAGAACAAAAGATTTATTTATTTTTATTTTTTTTAATTCTCACATAAATTGGGTTTAATTTTGACCAAAGTACATTATTTGAACAATAATTATTTTCTTTTCTTTTCTTTTTTTTTTTATTAAATCATAGCTGCATACATTAGTGCAATTAAGGAGTACGATGTGCTGCTTTCATATACAATCTAAAATGTTTTCATCAAACTGTTTAACATACCTTTCATGGCATTTTCTTAGTTATTGTATGAAGACATTTGTATTCTGCATTCAGTAAGCTTTGCCTGTACCCTTCTAAGATGCACCATAGGTGTGGCCCCACCAATTACCCTCCCTCCACCCCATCCTCCCCCCTCCCCTTGTGAAAATGTATTTTCTTTATTCATCTATCCATCAGTGGGCTCTTAGGCTGAGTATATATTTTGGTTATTGTAAATAGCACTGCAGTAAACATGCAGGTGCAGAGAGATCTCTTCCATATATTGATTTACTTTTTTTGTGTGTGTGTGATAATATACCCCTTAGTGTTATTACAGGATCATGTGGAAGTTCTGTTTGAGGAACTACCATGCTGTTCTCCATAGTGGCCTCAGTAATTCAAATTTAATTTACATTCCTACCAGCAGTTTACAAGGGTTCCCCTTTCTCTACGTCCTCACCAATCTGTTTAGTTTCATACTAGAATTATGAATGGATTGCACACCACAATTACAGTATTAGAATGTTCTGGGTTTGTCTGTATACTTAATTTTACCAGTAAGTTTTATATCTTCAATTTTTCTTTCAACATTAGTGATGTCTTTTCTTTCAGGTGGAAGAATTCCCTTTAGTGGTTCTTATAAGATGGTTCTGGCAGTGGTGAAATCTGTTACCTTCTGTTTGTATGGGAAAGACTATCTCTACTTCATAGTTATAGAATAGCTTCACTGGAGGGTGGAGCCTGTGGCTCAGTGGGCACTGGCCCCAGGCCCCGGCCAAACTGCAACAAAAAATAGCCGGGCATTGTGGGCGCCTGTAGTCCCAGCTACTCGGGAGGCTGAGGCAAGAGAATCACCTAAGCCCAGGAGGTTGCTGTAAGCTGTGTGACTCCACGGCACTCTACCAAGGGCGATAAATAAAAAAAGAATAGTTTCTCTGGACACAGTATTCTTACAAAAGAATTCAAAGACATTATAATGTCTTGGGAGGCTGAGGGAAGAGAATCGTCTAAGCCTAGGAGTTGGAGGTTGCTGTGAGCTGTGACATAACAGCACTCTACTACACCTTAATGTCTTTGAATAAGCTTTCTACACTCCTTTATCTCTTGCTCATCTTTTTTTTTTTTCCCCAAGACAGAGCATACTCTGTCACCCAGTCTAGAGTGCAGTGGTTTCATCATAGCTGGCTGCACCTCAATCTCCTGGGCTCTAGCCTCCTGATCTGGAATGGCTGGGACTACAGGTTAGCTTGGACTATGGGTCTGCCACCACACCAGCTAATTCTTTTTCTATTTTTTGTAGAGATGAGAGTATTTGCTCTAGCTAATGCTATTCTCCAACTCCTAGCCTCAAGCAATCTTCCTGCCTTTTCTTCCCAGAGTGCTAGATTAACAGATGTAAACCACCACACCTGACTTCCTTTGGAATACCAATAATTCTTAGATTTAGTCATTTTAAGGTAATTTTCCGTATCTTATATGTAGTAGGTGGTCTTTATTCTTTTATTTTTATTTTTATTTTTATTTTTTTTAGGATACAGGGTCTTGCTCTGTAACCCAGGCTGGAATGCACTGGCACAATCATAGCTCGCTGCAGCCTTGAACTCCTGGGTCCCACCTCAGCCTCATGAGTAGCAAGCATTACAGAGGCTAACCACTGTGCCTGACTGACCTTCTTTCCTTTTCATTATTTTTTTATTTTTTTGAGACAGTCACACTGTGTCGCCCTCGGTAGAGTACTGTGGCATCACAGCTCACAGCAACCTCTAACTCTTGGGCTTAAGTGATTCTCTTGCCTCTGCCTTCCAAGTAGCTGGCAATGGTGCCCACTGCAATGCTCAGCTATTTTCTGTTGCAGTTGTCATTGTTGTTTAGTTGGCTCAGGTGGGGCTCAAACTCACCAGCCTCAGTGTATGTGGCTAGCGCTATAACCACTGTGCTACAGGTGCTGAGCCAAGTAGCCCGTCTTTAAGCCTGATGATTCTTTTTTCTGCGTGATTGATTCTGCTGTTGAAAGCCTCTAAAGAGTATTTCAGTTAAGCAAATGTATTTCTCAGTTCCAAAATAAAATTCTTTTATTTCCAAAGTGACAGAGTGTCATGTCACTTTGTTGCCCTCAATGGAGTGCTGTGGCATTATAGCTTACAGCAACCTCAAACTCTTGGGCTCAAGCAGTTCTCTTGCCTTAGCCTCCCAAGTAGCTGGGACTACAGGAATCTGCACAATGCCTGGCTGTATTTTAGAGGTGGGACTCACTTTTGCTCAGGCTGGTCTTGAACCCATGAGCTCAAGCAATCCACCTGCCTCAGCCTCCTAGAGTGCTAGGATTGCAGGTGTGAACCACTGCATCCAGTCCAAATAATTTTTTTAAATTTCAATTTCTTTGTTAAATTCCTCTGATGAATTTTCTTTTTTCTTTTCTTTTCTTTTCTTTTCATTTTTTTTAGAGACAGAGTCTCACTTTATCGCCCTCAGTAGAGTGCTGTAGTGTCAAAGCTCACAGCAACCCCCAACTCCTAGGCTTAGACGATTCTCTTGCCTCAACCTCCCAGGTAGCTGGGACTACAGGCACCTGCCACAACACCTGGGTATTTTTTGTTGCAGTTTGGCCAGGGCTGGATTTGAACCTGCCAATCTTGGGATATGGGGCCAGCGCCCTACCCACTGAGCCACAAGTGCCGCCCACCTCTGATGAATTTTCAAATTGATTTTTCTGTGTTGTATTAGACATTACTGCATTTCCTTAAAATTCTTGCTTAGTTCGCATATTATTCTTTCTCATTAAGGTTCTTGCTTTGTCTGTTTCAAGAGATAATGTTTCCCTATTTGTTGTTTTTTATTTCTTTCTTTTTTCTTTCCTTTTTTCTTTTCTTTTTTTTGAGACAGAGTCTTACTATGATTGCCCTAGAGTGCTGTGGCGTCACAGCTCACAGCAACCTCAAACTCTTGGGCTCAAATGATTCTCTTGCCTCACCCTCCCAAGTACCTGGGACTACAGGAGCCAGCCACAACGCCTAGCTAATTTTTTTTAGAGACAGGGTCTTGCTCTTGCTCAGGCTGGTCTCAAACCCATGAACTGAGGTAATCCACCCGCCTCACCCTCCCAGAGTGCTAGGATTACAGGCCTAAGCCACAGTGCCCTGCCTTTTGTTGTGTTGTGTTTTTTAGTTTTTTGAGACAGTCTCCCTTTGTTGCCCTTGGTAGAGTGCTGTGACAACATCATAGCTCACAGCAACCTCAAACTCTGGAGTCAAGTGATTCCCTTGCCTCAGTCTCCCAAGTAACTGGGACTGCAGGCATCTGCCACAGTGCCCAGCTATTTTTAGACAAGGTCTCACTCTTGCTCAGGGTGGTCTCAAACCTGTGAGCTCAAGCAGTCCACCACCTTGGCCTCCAGAGTGCTAGGATTATAGGTGTGAGCCTCCGCTTTCATGTATATTGTTACATTGAACAATTACTTGTTTCAATTTTCTCTGTCAGGTTTTCTGTTTTGTTTTTTTTTTTTTTGAGACAAAGTCTCACTTTGTCACCCTTGGTAGAGTGTTGTGGTGTCATAGCTCACAGCAGCCTCCAGCTCTTGGGCTTAGGTGATTCTCTTGCCTTGGCCTCCGGAGTAGCTGGGACTACAGGTGCCCGCCACAATGCCCAGCTCTTGTTTTGTTGCAGTTCGAACCTGCCACTCTCTGTATTTGGGGCTGGTGTCCTACTCACTAAGGTATGCCCTTCTTTTTTGTTTTGATTGGACATGTTTATTTAGAGATTCTTTGTAATTTACCTCTTTTTTTCCCCCTGTTGGGTCCCTACTTCCTTTGGGGCATTAGGCTGTGTCTTGAGGTCAGATTTGCCTGGGTTCTAGTAAACAATCAGAATGCTGATCCCAAATGGGATATCCTAGTAATGTGGCAATAGTTTTTATGCCTGTGGGATCTGTAGAACAAATCTCCTACAGCATAGTGCTGCTGAACAGCCACTCTGATTTTAGTGTCTCCTTTCACTGAGTAATGGAGCAGAATTTCCAGGGCTGGGGGTGGTAGTCCTGGCTTCTCAACCCTGAGATATTTTTCTCTTCAGGCACTCCTAATGCTTCCTGTAGGTTGAGGCAGAGACATCTCTTGCCAGGGAACCCCAGATTGTGGAAAAGATGGTGGTCCACCTTGATCTCACTTTATCCAATGTAGAAACTGTGAGTCAGGTGGAAATTTTCTGCACTTTAGTGCTGGATGGCCTGGGGGAAGTGGCATCACAGTTGTAGAAATCCAGTTCTCTTACCATCTGCTCAGGGATTTTTCACTTCTCTGTGTCCCTGGGAACTGTCTTGTCCTCATTTGTGAGTTCTGGGATTTTGCTAGTATACTTGGTTTTGGTTTGGAGGGGGATGGAGTGAAGCTAGTTTTTTTTCTATAGTATTGCCATTTTAGAATCAAAAGTCTGTATTTATATATTTTTTTATGAATTCCATTTGAATGGTGGTACAAGTTGAATAGCTTTGTCTTTCCACCAAGAATTCCAAGGACTTTGTTGGAGTATCTGGTTTAGTGCTAATTAAAGTCAGAAATAGGTTACAAAGTAATTAAATTTTAAATTACAAGGAGAACCTAAATCAACATATAACAGTCATAGAATTATACTTATTTAATCATATACATACTTACATGCATATAAGATTTATCCTCAGAAAATTTTGGCTCTTTGTGGGGAGTCTATTGAAATACCAAATTGGTTGTAGAATAGCTGTCCAGCTTGGCCTCAGATTTCACCTCTGGTGCTTACTATCTGAAATGCTGTGCAAGGTATATAACCCCTTTACTATGTTTTTAATCTCTAAAATAGATATTTAATACCTATCTCATGATACGGTTACCATTATTTGTCAGGTAGTACCAGTATATGTGAAAGATCTTTGTACTCAAATTTTTATGATAAAGAGTATATGGGTAAGATTTGAGAAAAGTAATAGATCTTTTTGGGTAAATCTCTCTTCATGATGTTTTTACTTTCAAGAAATCCTTTAGAAGTAATTGCTTTTTAACCCTCACATGATAAAACAGATGTCATTGACAGCCTTTACCACTTCATCAACGAGTTATATAATTAGTAGATTTCCTAGTTTTCTATTAATTTTTTCCAGCCAAGGTATTGCTACCCTATGGTATATCTTTTCAGTAATTCTTAGTAAGATCTTAATTCCCTTAATCCTTTGTCTTTTTGTCATATATGCCTTTTAATTTCCTATTTTGGAATAGTCCTATTTTCTTTTTCCACCTTTAACCATAAATCTACCCTGACCACTATTGATAGCCACTAGTCACATGTGGCTATTTAAATGTAAATTAAGTAAAACTAAGTTGAAAATTCAGTTCTTCAGCCATGCAAGCCACATTTCAAGCACCTCAATAGTCATATGTGGCACAGTGTATGTATATAGCATTTCCATCATAGAAAATTCTGTGGATCAAATTTTGCCTTAAATGCTAAGCACTGCAGAAAAAAATGACTCCTGCATATTTTAGTGCCATTGTATTGTTCTCCAGTCTTAGCCAAGCCCTTAGTATCATTTGGCATTCTTTTGTATGCCCCCTTCCCCCTCCCCCCCTTTTTTTCTTGAGACAGAGTCTCATTATGTTGCCCTCCGTAGAGTGCTGTAGCATCACACAGCTCACAGCAACCTCTAACTTTTGGGCTTAAGTAATTCTCTTTTCTCATTCTCCCAAGTAGCTGGGACTACAGGTGCCCACCACAATGCCCACCTATTTTTTTTTTTGAGACAGAGCCTCAAGCTGTCACCCTGGAAAGAGTGCCATAGCATCACACAGCTCACAGCAACCTCCAATTCCTGGGCTCAAGCGAGTCTCCTGCTTTCGCCTCCCAAGTAGCTGGGACTACAGGCGCTCACCACAACGCCTGGGCTGGATTGGAACCCACCAGCTCAGTTGTACGTGGCTGACGCCTTAGCCCGTTAAGCCACAGGTGCTGAGCCCCAGCTATTTTTCGTTGTAGTTCTCATTGTTGGTTGGCTGGCCTGGTCTGGGTTCAAACCTGCCAGCCTTGGTGTATGTGGCTTGCACTGTAATCACTGTGATATGGGTACCGAGCCCCCATTTCCCTTTTTTGAAGATGGAGTTGTCCTATATTTCCCAGGCTTAAGTTAGAATTATGTGATAGGAGCAACTGAGCCAGGTTGTATGCCCCTTTTGAGCTTATGTTTCCTAAAGCAGTTATTCCAAATTATCACTACTCTACTCAGCTTCCTCCTTTTCTCTTAGCAGATGACCTTTCTTCTGCTACACAGAGGAAATTGAGATTATAAGAGGAACCTCCTTAACTTCCTGTTCTCATAAAATCTATTTTTGTGCCTCTCCTTTCCTCCCTTTCTGTAGTCTGAGATGGGTTCATTTTTATCACTACTTCGACTTTACAAATTGATTACCTGGTATGTCCCTGATACTATTTCTAGGTATTTAAGATATAGCCATGAACAAAACAAAAATTTCACTGCCCCCCTATAATGTGCCTTCTGGAAAAACAGACAGCAAACAATAGCACTTCTTAAACTGGGTATGGTGGCCTGTGCCTATAATCTCAGCTACTACAGAGGCTTTGCACAGAGCATTGATTGAGACTACAGTGAGCTCTGTTGATGCCACTATACTCCAGTCTGGTAACAGCAATACCCTGTCTGTTAAAAAACAACAAAAACAAAATTGTTTAGTATATTAAAATATGGTAAGTGCTCTGGAGAAAAATAAAGTCTAGAAGGGGATAGGAAGTATCAGCCAAAACAGAAAATGAACAGCCCTATGAAAGAATCAAGGAGAAGCATTCTGTATGCAAATTAGTATAAAACGAGTGAGAAAGGTTATAGGGTAGATTAAAGAGGGCTCGGTAGGCTACTATAAAGACTTTATTTAAGGAGTGGATATGTACACTGTGGAATACTATTCAGCCATTAAAAAAAATGGAGACTTTACAGCCTTTGTATTAACCTGGATGGAAGTGGAACACATTATTCTTAGTAAAGCATCACAAGAATGAAGAAGCATGAATCCCATGTACTCAATTTTGATATGAGGACAA
>CAUYRH010099848.1:0-15187 GCA_963574655.1 Perodicticus potto | reverse complement strand
GCTAAAAGAAAACCATATTAGGATTTTTCTAGCTGTTTCCTAAATAATAACTTCAAACTTTCTTTTGGCTCACAAGTGTAGGTGGTCTGTGGTTGGCTGTCTTCATTGCCTGCCTCCGTAGAAGATGGAGGGTTCCAGGACGTTACTCGTGAATGATGTATGCAGGAATCGGAAGAATTTGTGAACATATTTTAAAACCACTGCACACTTCATTCTTCAGGGTTCTGCTGAACTGATGTCACTTCCAGGACTATGTCTCTGACCCACAAGCATCAAAACGGGATTTAAGGCTATCTTTTAGCCTTCCACAGCACTCTGTGCATACCTCTGTCCTCAACTTTATAATCCATATCTGCTTCTTCCCTCACAGAAAATAGAAAATTCCTCAAAGACAGAGACTGGGTATTATTCACTGTTGTATTCTCCAGGCCTGGTACAGTGCTTGGTCTTGAGAAGAGTCTCAATAAATGCTGATTTTTTAAAACATGCCCAACTTGGGTACTAACCAGCCTAGTGACCTTGGTGAGTTAATCTTCATTTCTTGGGCTTCACATTTCTCGCATCTGTTTGATCCGTGAGCAACATAGTGGTTATGTATATGTTTGAAAATCCATGTATAAGTTTTGGCTACTCAAAAATGTAATGGCTACTAATCTGTGGTTGACTCAGAGCTTTACCAAAAACAGTGGATTGACACAAATTTTGTATGTCATTTTTAGTGAGGGAGCTCAAGAAATTTCACCCCAAAATATGACTCCTTGTTACAAAGAATATTTGTAATTAAAGGCCCTTAGAAATCTTTGGAAGGGGCTTTTGCTCTATCTGCACAACCTGATGGACCCATCAAAAGAGTATCCCTATTATCTCACCTTATTGTAAGAGAGAAAATCAAGAATACAATCAAACCTGGTCCATATCATTGTAAACATAATACCCATCTCTCAGGTTAATTTACAAGTCATTCTGTTTCTCCTGCCATCCATTCATTTCCCAAGTATCTATTCATCCTCTCTATGATCTTCTAACCATTTATTGCCCCTAAACAGAATTACCTATACTCCTCATCTGCTCTCCTCTAAAAGACAAGTATAAAAATATCTGGATCCCACTGGGATATTAGGTAATCACTTTGTGATTCTCCCCATGTGCACAGTAAATGACCCTCTTCCTCTTATTAATCTGCCTCAATTTTTAGTAGATCTTTCAGCAAATTTTTAAGAGAAATGCCCCCTTACCCCTAAAGTGGTATGTACTGTATTCTTACAATATGTAATCAAGAGGAAAGAAAATGATAAGAAAGTCATAAATAAAATAAAGCATATTTATTGTTCATTAAGTGGAAATGGGTCAGCATAAAGGTCTTTATCATTTTCACATTGAGTATGCTGAGGAAGGGGAGGACAAAGAAGGGTCTTACTGTCCCAGGAGTCACAGTGGAAGAAGAAAATTCACATATATGTGAACCAACACAGTTCACACCTATTGTACTACGGTCAACTGTATATAACAAAGATGTTGAATTATATCATCATTTTCCAATGGGCACTAAATAGGTTCTGCAAGATAGCACAAAATAGTAGTTCTATGGTTGTGTCTATTATCACTGTTGAGTAATACATCATCCTAAAAGGTAGGTCTAAAATAACAATGACTTAATGTTTCTTACATCCTGTGAAGTGACTAGGCCGAGCTGGGTGGTTTTTCTGCCTCATTTATGCCAAATCTCAGGTTGTAGATGTGTCTGCATTCACCGGGGAACCTGGCTGGGGCTAGAACAACCAAGATGACTTCTTATCCTTAAAAGCCTCCTTTCATTTGATCTCTAATCATCCAGGAGTCTAGCACACCTACTTTGTAGCGTAGCAGCCAGCTCCTCAAAGAGCAGAGGCAGAAGCCATCAGGCCTCTAAGCTCTAGACCTAGAATGAACACAGCATCATTTCTACTGCACTGTGCTCATCTGAAGGCTAAGGCAGGATTCAAGTGCAGAGGAAGTGGATTCTAACTCATGATGGGAGGAGTGACCTATGTCTACAGGGACAGTAGGGATGATTGGTGACCAGACCCACTACAGTGACCAAAGGAATTTGGGAAATAAGGAGTTAAACAAAGAAAAAGAGATTGGTTGGTTTGTTTTACCTGAAGGAATTCTCAAAGGCTTTACAATGCTCACTCTCCAAAAAGGCAATACAGTACACAAAATTTCCCAAATTTATTAGACCATAGATCTCCTTTTTATTCCTTTTTTGTCTTTCTATATCAAGAACTAATACATGTATTATTCAGAAGGTCTTCAGTGGTTCTTCTAGTCCTAATTAAAAGCTTTTGATTTTCAGATGAAATGGGTGTTTTTCCAATTTTGATGAGGAGGAAAGCAAGGGCAGGTCAGATGTCTTTAGTGCTATAAGCACTATAGAAAGAGTATGTCCTCTTTTTTCCCTAGTTCCTTAACTAGCTTATTTTTGGTGTACTGGACTCTCTTATCCCTCCCTGCTGCTGGGAGTGATTCTTACCTTTGGCAAGGGTTTGAGCACACCATTCAAAGTGAAAGAATAGATCTTTAATTTCAAAAATGAGAAAGTCACCACTGTGGAACTTTGCCACCTACAGAAAATAGACCTGCTCCCAGTACCTCCTGCTTTCTGGAAAGCTAACTTGAATTGTCTTTGTTGGCTTGTCAACTGAAGCCACCGCCACCCATTGGTGTGACTCCTACCCCATCTCCAGCTCCTGGACTGCATGGGTGGGGACACTGGCACCTGAGCAGAGCTCCCTACTGGATGAAAATACCTGTCAAGTACACAACACTGATTTTAGGCCCTGCTGTCCTCCAGGAACACTGGAGACTCCCTGGGAACTCTTAATGATCTCCCAGGAAGACTACATGCCAGGATGTCATGAGAGATAGATCCCCATAAGGGCAGAGATGCCTGAAAATTCATGGGTAAGCAGTGACTGGGCCTGCCTCATACTCATCACTGATTGTTTAATGACTGAGTCTCTGCATCATAGGGTAAGTCCAGAGAGCACATCTGGGAAATTAAATGACTTACACACACATAAAGGTGAAAATTACCATGTTAATATTTTTCCACAAGCAGAATGGGGCAAAGACCAAGAGGAAATCCAAAAAGTGCAAGAGAGAACTGAAAAGTATAATTGGAAGATTGTAGTAAGTGGGATCCTAGGTTTTTGCCAACTCTGGCATTCTATGATTCTTTTTCTTGCCCCATGACCTGTCTCCTTGGTGATAGATACATGGAATGGAAAATTAGTCATTCTGTTCTGTTTCTTTTTAACAGATACAGTTGAATTTTCAAGAAGAGGGAATAGTGGACAGGAATATAGCCAGAGGTCATCTATGAGTTTTCATTATCTGTAGTCTCTGGGTTTTCTATGACCATTCTACTTTTCCTTTCAAATCTTTGGAAATCACAGAGAAATAGAAAGAAAATAAAATTTGCTCATAATCCCATTATCCAAAGACAATAGCGCTAATACTTGAGTATATTTTCTTTCAGAACTTTATATACATATCAATATTATATAGAGTAATCCTCCTTTCCCCAAAGTTTCAGTTACCTACAGCATAGTGCAATATGATATTAAATATTTTGAAAGAGAGAGACCACATTCACATAATTTTATTACAGCACATTGTTATAATTGTCCTATTGTATTATTGATTATTGTCAATCTTACTGTGACTAATTTATAAATTAAACTTTATTATAGATATGTATACCTACACAAAAAATAAACAGTATATATAGGATTCAACATCTGTGGTGTCAGGCATCTACTGGGGTCTTGGAATATAACCCCTGAAGATAACAAATGGGTACATGTATATATACATTTATACACACACACACACACACATTTTTTAACAAAATTAAGAACATACTGTATGTGCAATTTTGTGTTCGGCTATTTTCATTCAGAGAACTTGATTATTTTGTCTATATGATATTCCATCTGTAGTGTACCTTTTCCTCTGTTATTTGTGTATGTCTCTGTGGCATGTCTGCCACAAATATGTGTACGTAAGCCTTTGTGTCTGATTATTTCATAAAGCAATACTCATAAATGATAGAATTACCTGAGTATGTAAAAAATGTTAAGGTTCATGATACATACTAAGAAATTACAACTTGAGAAACGTACTAAATTCTATTTCAAGTAGCATTATATAAGAATGTCTCTTTAATCACTGCCCTACTGATATGAACAGATTATTTTATTCTTTCCAATATGGAAAAAAAGTGGCATTGGATTTTGTGCTGATGCTCATTTCATTGACTAATAGTAAGAATGACATTTTTAACATGTACATCTGCTCCTGTTTATTTCACTGATGTTGTGGTCATATTCTTTCCCTAAGAATTTATTATATTTTTGTTTTGCTTTTTTAAAGAACTTTTCTGATAAATAAAATTATCATCCTTTTCATTTTTTTTTTAATTGTTGGGGATTCATTGAGGGTGCAAAGAACCCAGTTACATTGATTGCTTGTGTCAGATAAAGACCCTCCCATAATAGTGTTCTGCCCCCAAAAGGTGTACAACCCCCCATGAATCTCCCTTTTCTTTATTCTTGAAAATATTTTCCCAAGTTGTCATTTGCCTTCTAAATTTTTTATATGATCAAATTTATCTTTTGGGGGGTTGTGTTTCAGTTTTCTCGTAATTTTTTTTTTTAAAGTTTCCCTGATCTCCACATCAATTAAATGTCTGTTTATAATTTTTCTTATCTTATGATCATTTATTTCTATGCTTCAGTCTTTAATCCAATCAGAATTTAGGTTGTTGCATGATAGTAAATGCAGATATGGCTTTTTTTCTCCCCAACTAGCCAACATATTTGCTTGTTGCTCATCCTTGCTCAGACAGTCAAAAATCATTCAGAACTATTTTGAAATTTTATTGTATATATTTAAATTATGACTCTAATACGTGTTAATAATTTGGGAAAGTAAGCACCTTCTCATTTTCACCTATTTTTGCCACATCGTTCTTCCAGATGAATTTTAGAATCATTCTGTCATGTTCTACATTCATCCCATGTAAAAGGGGATTTATTTTAAAAGTAGGAGCTATTTGAAAGTAATGAACATCTTTACATTGTATAATTGTCCCATCCAGAACCATAGGGTTTATTCAGAATTTTTACATCTCTCCATGAAATTGGGTAGTTTTCTTCCAGCAAGTCCCAGGCATTTCTTATTATTGTTGAGCTTAAGTACTCAGTTTTCCACTGGTGCTGGGATTTTTATTTTACCCCCTTATTATCTTTTAACTAAATATTGCTAGCATGTGGAAAATCTAGTGATTGTTGCCTGTTTATCTTGTTTAAGGCAATTTTGTTGAGTTTATCAGTTCTAAAAGATTTTCCATCAATTATTTAGAGTTTTCCAGCCATGTAATCATATCATTTGCAAATAGTGGTAAATGTGCCTCCTTCTCTTCAATAATTACTTCACCATTTTCTTTTGTATCTTCTATTTTTCTCACAGTGCAAGCAGGCCTCCTTGTTTTATTTTGAATATTTAATGGAAATACTTCTCATGTTTATTATTGACTATGATGTGAGATATTGGTGTGAGTTCAGTATTCTTTATGATATTAAGAAGTACGCTATTCTTGGCTTCCTAAATATTTTGAACACAGAAGTGCATATTTAATTATGTATAGTACCCTTTGAGCTTCTAATGAAATTATCATGCATAATACTATCTATCATATTTCATTAATTATAAAATGCTTGTAATTTCAGAGATACTAAAACATGAAGAAGACAAGGTACATTTTAGAATTGAATAGATGTCCCAATATTAAACCATTAAAAATAGATCCTACTATTTCATGGAGAAATGTGCTTTTTATTATGTTAAATTCGGTTTGCTCAACTTTAATTTGGAATTTTAAAATACATTCACATATGCTATTACTTTATGGTTCTTATATGTACTATATTTATCAGATTTTTACATGGGGGTGTCTCTAGTTTCATAAAATGCATTGCTTAGCTTTTCTGTTTTCTCTTTTCTCCGAAATTGTTTATATGGCATAAGAATTCCAGTTCTTGAAAGACTGAAGTATCACATTGGTAAAAATTTCTTACCTCAGATTTAAAAAATGGTATTTTCATAAATTATTTCTTTTCATAGTTAGTGAGCTCTTCTGATTTTCCATTTCTTAAGTCAAAGGTGGTCTTTTACATCTATCTGAATAATTATCATTTCACTTGAAATTTTCCTTTGTTGACAAAAGTGCATAATACTTGCTTAATCGTTTAAAAGATGTCTATATCTTTTGATGTATTCCTTTTCTTTTCCTTAATTTTTTGTGTTTTTTCTCTTATTCATACTTATGAAAGATTTGCCTTTTGAAAAAGCATAAGTTATTATATTTACTTTTTTGTGTTTTCTTGATCATTATTAATTCTTTAATATTTCTTCCTTTCCTCTCTTTGTTTCATTTAAGTTGGATTTTACTAACTTCTAACATTGACTACTGCTTGGTTTACTTTAGTTCTAGTTATGTAATTACACTATTGTTACATTAAGACCATGTCTAGGAAGAGAAATGGCCATGTTTTATCCATTTTGATAGTATTATCATTTTTATTATTTTCTAAAAACCCTGTGCATTGTTTTCTAAATAGGCTGTTTTGATTTCCTTTATGAATCAATAATTACATAGAAGTATATGGTTTATTTAATTGCTTACTAATTTATGTTTTTTTATTACATTTTTTTCCTTTTTGTATTTCCCTCCTTGCACTTCCATTTTCAGTTTTACTATATTTTATTCAGGAAATTTTTGCCTTTGAGGTTTTGACTTATTTTTGTTTTAGAGGGCATGTTGTACGATCAATTTTATATGTTTTATGCATATTTGAAAAGAAGATGTACTCTTCACTGGTAGTGTATAAAACACTTACTATATCAATTAATTGTCTTGTAAATTATATTGTGTGGATTCACAATATATTTATTTGTCCTGTGCAGTAACTGTTAAATCTAGCATTTCTCACACAGCAAAACTAACATTCTTGTACTGTATCTCCCATTTTTGCTGTTTATATTTTATGACAGTCATAAGGTATATACTGATATATATTACTTTTATACTCTGATTGTAGATTTCATTTTACATTATTATAAAAGGACTGTTTATGTTCCATGAGATACAGTTTTCCTTATAATCTACTTTGGATGAAATTTATATTTTCACCTAGTAAATCTTTTCCCTTTTTTTTATTGTTGTGATTTCTGTATTACATTATTATATTCAATACATTGTTGGAATTTTAAAGGTATGAGGATATTTTATTTTTAATAACAAGTAAGTCATTTATGTTTACAGTCAAAATAAGATGCTAGGTCTTCTGTGTTCACATACGTTTTGGCTTCTGCTTTTAAATTTTCTTTATTCTTCCCATTTTTGCTATCAGGATTATACTTTGCATTTGTCTGCTTCTTGGCTTAAATGATATTCACACTGTTTTTATTTTTATATAGTTACATTTAACTTTTAGATTTTTATCATATGTTTTTCTAATTGCAGATGATCCCTCACTGATAGTAGTTTGACTTACAACTTTTTCACTTGATAATAGTGTAAAAGCTATGCACAGTCAGTATACTCTTTTACTTGAGATGGGTTTAGGTCTGGATAAACTCATCATAAGATGAAAACATTAAAAGACAAAAATGTACTTTAATATTTTCACTAAAAGTAGTCAAGCATCTGTATTAATATTTCAATTTCTTTGAATTCCTGATTCAGAAAAAGATTGTTTATTATGTATTTAATGCCTTACATTGCCCCCTCTTTTCAATTTTGTATGTAGTCTTGGGGTTAAAAATGATCATTCTTTATATTTTCTTCCAATTTTGCAAGTAGTTTTATAAAAGTTTATCTAAACTTGATTGCATTCATTCATCTATTTATTCGATAAATATTACTGAGTGTATACTAAAGACCAGTCACTAGGGATAAAACGTGACAATACTGAGAAAATTCTGGCTTTATAGTGTTTAAATTCTGGTGGAAATGATAGACAATAAATATGTAAGCATTAAATAAACAAAATAGTTCCAGCTAATGGTTACTGCAATGAAGAAGAAAACAAACAAAATAACAAAATAAAAGAGCTACAATATCATTAGCTGGGGTGACTGGGGAAGTCTATTTGAGGAGATTGTATCTGAGCAGTTACTTGAATGATCAGATAGAGCTAGTCATCTGTAGATCTGGGGAAGAACTTTCAGGAAGGAGGAATAAATGACAGTTTGGTATAACAGATGAAGGATGGGGGTGAGAAAAGATGGAGGAGGAAGAGAGAGAGGAGGGAGAAAGAGAAGGGGTGGGGCAAAGAGGAAGAGGGGAATAATGAAAGAACAACGAGGCAAAAGCACAATGAGATGTGAGGATGGGGGTCAACATCTTTGGTATAGCTTGTCAATGCCAGGGGGAGCAACAAGGACCTTGATCTCCGAGGAGCAATGTTGTGTATTTCAAGAGATATGTTCTACAAATGTTAACTACAATAATAAAATGTATTCTTGAAAATCACTAAGTAGATTTGAGTGTGCTTAGCTCAAAAATTAATAAGTATATGAGATGTTATACATTAACTTGCTTAATTGAGACATTCTATAATATATATGCATTTCAAAACATCATATTGTTCATAATAAATATAATTTTGTCCATTTTTTGAAATTTCTTAAAAAGAAGGAGAAATTAAGACAAAAGATAAGGGTGTTCATTTCTTTTTATTATTATTTTTGTTGTTGTTGTTAAGTCATTTGTACGTGGATCATGAATACATTTATGCCATTATGGGATTCAATGTGTTGATTATTTGTACAAATTGGAGTGCTTACATCCTACTAATCAACATAGCCTTCACCTCATTTACCCAATTATAGCATTAAGACATTTGCATTCTACACCTGATAGATCCAACTTGTACTTGCCATATGCTCCATAGGTGTGGTCCCCCTACTAACCCTCCCTCTATCAACCAACTCCCCTCCCTTGCCCCCTCACCCCCCTTCCCTCCTTTATCCTAGGCTATAGTTGTGTTTCATGGAACTGGAAAATACTCTTCTTATTAAAGTATCTCAGGAATGGAAAAAAAAATATCCAATGTACTCAGTACTACTGTGAAACCAATTTATAATGACTCACACTTGCATATGTTCATTTCTAATACATCCTTTTAGCCTAAAAAAAAGTGCTAGGAGTACTGAGGTTGATATTAAAAGACATTAGAGCAACTCAAAGTCATAAGGACATAAAGATCTGATGAAGATAAGTATGTAGTACATAAATAAATTTGAAAGCTAGCATTATTGCAGGTTGGGTTTGTGATTCTTCTTTTTCTTCCCATAGGATTTTAAAGATTTCAATACCCCACTTTCAATAATGGATAGAACATCTAGACAGATAATCAATAAAATAGAGGACTTAAAACAGCATTATAAACCAAGTGCAACACATGTATGGAACACCCAACCCAACAGAAGTAGAACACACATTCTTCTCAAGTGCTCACGGATTCTCCATTCCCCAGGATAGACCATACATGTTAGACTGTACAACAATTCTCACTTAACTTAAAAAGACAATTATAAGAAGTGCCTTCTGTAAGCACAATAACAGAAAAAAAGCTAGAAAATTCACAAGAATGTAGAAATTAAACAATACATTCAAACAATCAATGGTCAGAGCAGAAATCACTAGGGAAATTAAATAATACTTTGAGATGAATAAAATGAAAATGCTACATATGCAATGCAGCAAAATTAGTGCTCAGAGGGGAAATTTTTAGCTGTAAATGCCCATATTAAAAAAGAAAGATCTAAAATCAGAAATCTGACTTAAGGAGTTAGAAGAAGAACAAACCCAAACCCAAGCCAGCAGAAAAATGAAAGAATAAATACTAGAGCAAAGATAAATGAAGCAGAATAAATAACTGAGAGAATTAACAAAACCAAAAATTGCCTATCTGAAAAGATAAAATTATTGACAAACCTTTGACTAAGAAAAACACACACAAATAAATAAAATCAGAAATGAAAGTGAGAATATTACTACTAATCCTATAGCAATTAAAATAAGAATACTACAGACAATTATACAACAGATTACATAAACTAGATAAAATGACAAGTTCCTAGAAACACGCAAAGTACCGATACAGATGCAAGAGAAATAGAAAATGTCCAGGTACCTATTGCCAGAGCAATCAGGCAAGAAAAATAAAAATACATCCAAATTTGAAAGGGAGAAGTAAAACTATATGTACAGATGGTATAATTTACATATAGCACATCTGGAAGAAGACACACACACAATACCAGAACAAACGAATGAAATCAGCAAAACACAAAAGTCAGTTGTTCTTCTATACACCGTCAATGAACAAGCTAAAAAGAATATTAAGAAAATAATTTATAATAGCATCCAAAATAATAAAATACTTAGGAATAAAATTAACAAGGCAAGTGAAAGACATATACTAAAACATACATACAAATCATGACTGGAAGAAATTTTAAAAGGTCTACCTAAATGGAAAAATATGAATTTCATATATTAGAAAACTTAATGATAAGATGACAATACATGTAAATTTGATGAAACCCATATCAAAATTCTAATAGCCATTTTTGTAGAAATAGAAGAGCCAATTCTCAAATTTATATGGAATTGCAAGGAGTCTCAGATAATCAATATAATGTTGGCTAAGAAAACATCGGAAGATTCACACTTCTTGATTTCAAAACTTACTACCAAACTATAGTAAGCAAAACTATGAGACTCAGAAATAAAACAAACATCTATGACCAGGTGATTTTTCACAAGGGTGCCAAGACTGTTCAAGGAAAATAAATAGTCTCTTCAAAAACTAGTGCTGGGACAACTGGATAATGACATGGAAAAGAATGATGTTAGACCCCTACCTCACTCCATCTATAAAAATGAACTCTAAATGGTCCGCAGATAGTTTCAGCCAACATACTTTCTCCCTTATCTTCTTCTTGCATGTAGTTCTCAGAATAACAGATGTGCGGGGAATGCAACACCCTGCAAGAAGAAGGAGCTATCTGAAACAGCCCAGCCCAACTTTGTTTCTTTCTCTCCTAGAGAATGTAAGTAACATTCTGCCTTAGAAAGGAACTGTGGGAGACAGCCCAGGCTTTGTTCCTCTCTCCCTTGGAAGCAGGATGTCCTTGAATGATTTACCCAGTGCCTTCTGTGGCCCCTGAGATATATATAAAGAGCAGGTGCCTTCTGAGGATTCTCAGCTGTGGCACAAGTGAGGCATGCAGAGGCAAGTCTCCATCCACCTTGGGCAGCTTCAGAGAACTAGCTTTCAGTGGATCCTAAGTTTCCTTGTTCCTTATTACCTATCTGTAAGTAATAAAACATTTTACAAGCATGTTGCTCATGAGTATATTCTGTCTCACTGGACTCAGACAAAACTGTAGCCCAAAATGCAATGGGCAGAAGTGTTTGGACAGTTACTCCTAATGTTTGGCATAGTGACAATTTTTGCTATCCTCCATACAGTGGGACTCCTCTTTTGGTCATTAGTGAAACTTCTTTACAAGCTTAAATGAGT
Source organism: Perodicticus potto (assembly GCA_963574655.1). Lineage (NCBI taxonomy): Eukaryota > Metazoa > Chordata > Mammalia > Primates > Lorisidae > Perodicticus > Perodicticus potto. The sequence continues at coordinate 3,545 of CAUYRH010099848.1, read as the reverse complement.
TAAAACTATACAACTATTAGAAAACGTAGGAATGAATCTTTATTCCTATGAATCCTGTGACCTCAAATTTGGCAATGGAGCCTTAGATTTCATACCAAAAGTACAAACTATAAAAGAAAAAATAGATAAATTGGACACTCCCCAAATGGAAAACTTTTGTTCATCAAAGAACACAATTAACTGACTGAAAGGCAACCTACAGAATGGGGAGAAAATATTTGCAAATCATAAAGGGCTAGTATCCAGATTATACAAAGAACTCCTACAATGAAGAAGTAAAAAGGTAATCTGATTTCAAAATGAGTATAGGGATTGAATAGATATTTCTTTAAATGAGCAGCAAGCACACAAGAAGATGGTCAACATTTTTAACATCCTTCATCATTAAGAAAGTGCAAATCGGGGGGAGGGGCAAGATGAACTGGAAGCACCTTCCGACAGAGGCTCCTGTCCAAAAGGAAAGATAACCTCTAGAAACTGCCCAGTTGAGCTGAAGACTGGGAGCACAGCCAAGAGAGAGAGAAATGATAACTGCAGGTCACCTCTGAGGCAAGCTGTGACTTCAAGAAACTAAGCTTCAGGCAGAAAAACTGACTAAAGTTTTCCACCATTCAGAACTTCCAGGACACCCTTCCCCCCTTACCTGACACACCAGAAGCCTGACCTCTGCTAAAACTGAGGGAGGAGGACTTGAGCAGCACCCACCCTCCCTATCTGCCAGATCAGGCAGCACCAGGTAAGAGACTCTGGGGCCCCACTGAGCCCCCACCAGCCCCCAGGCCAGGGATGCTGCTGGGACCCCCACGCAGCTCCAATCTGTGCCCCACTGGGCCTTGCCCGCCACCAACAGCAGCCAGAAACTCTGTCGTGCCCCCCAATTGGCATGCCAGCAGGGCCTTGGCCCACTGCCAGCAGCAGCCAGGAACTCCACCAGGATCCCAGCTGGGCCTTGGCCTGCCACCAGCAGTGACCAGGAAGTCCACTGGGACTCCCATGCTGTGCCAATCTGTGCTGAGCCTGCCTCAGGCCACCGCCCACCAGGACCCCCACCTGGCTCTGATCTGTGCCCCAGGACCCTCGTCCACAGTGGCTGGGAACTCCACCCCACCAGGACACCCGTCTGGCCCAATTGGCACCCCACCAGGCATGGCCCACTACAAGCAGCTGCCAGGAACTCAGCGGGAATCCCACGTGGCCCTGATTAGCACCCTGCCAGCAGCAGCCAGGAAGTCCACAGGGACTCCCACCAGACATGGATCTATACTCTGCCTGGCCTCGGCTCACAGCCCGCTGGAACCCCCACCCAGCTCTGATCAATGCCCCAGGCCAGCCACCCACAGTGGCCAGGAAATCCACTCAGCCGGGAACCCCATGTGGCACCAATTGGCACCCCGCTAGGCCTTGGTCCACCACCAGCAGCAGCCAGGAACTCTGCCGGACTCCTGAACAGTGCCGATCTGTACCCTACCCAACCTCAGTCTGCAGCAGGCCAGGACCCCCGCATGGCTCTGATCCAGGCACTCTGGAACTCGACCCTCTGCTCCTGTCACCCACACCAGCCAGAGACTCCACCAGGAACCTCCCAGGCCTCCACCTGCCTGCCTGGGCCAGGAACTCCGGGAGCCACACAACCTGCCTCCTCCCCTACTGTCTCTTATGCACTGGCTCACCCATCTGGCCAGGGACTCAGGAGGCTGCATGACCCGTGCCCTCCCTCTGGAGGCATCCTCCAGGCCAGAGACTACTGGAGGCATGGGCTCCCTTTGCAAAGGCCACCAGGTGCCCCATCCCATGCCCTACTGCTTGATCTAGGTGTGCCACACTCCAGAGCTGCTCCCGCAGCCAGAACTCCCTGGGAGGGGCAGTCCCAGAGAAGCTACACAGGGTCACTCCCTACAAAGATCCCTTAACAACAGAGTGATCCTGCAGGGGTCTGATCTGGGAGAGACACCTCTCCAACTCTGAGAACGGTCATAGGCAACAGTGAAAAATAATCATGAGGCAGAATCAACAGAAAAACTCTGGCAATATGAATAATCAGAGTAGATCAACTCCTCCAAGGAACGACAGGTAGATACAGCACAGGATCCCTTTCGGAAGCAAATGGCTGAGATGTCAGAAATCAAATTCAGAGTCTGGATAGCAAATAAGGAATGGAGGAAAAGATGGAATTAGAATTTCAGGCAGTAATCCAAAAGATGACCCAAAAGATGTCTCAAGAATTCAATGAATTCAAAGACAAAATGACCAAAAATGTTGACACATTGAGACAAGAAGTTGCAGCCCTCAAAGATCTGAGAAATACAGTAGAATCCCTCAGTAACAGAATGGAGCAAGCAGAAGAAAGGATTTCTGACATGGAAGGTAAAGTTTTCAAACACTCCCAAACTTCCAAAGAGGAAGAGAAATGGAAGGCAAAAACGGATCATTCTCTCAGACAGCTCTGGGATGACTCAAAGAAAACCAATATTCACCTTATAGGGATACCGGAAAATGATGAAGTGGTGTCACAAGACACAGAGTCTCTTCTTTATGAGATTACAAAAGAGAACTTTCCAGACATGCCTAGAGATTCTGAAACTCAGAAAGCAGACAGTTTCAGAACCCCAGCACGACTCAACCCGAATAAGACATCTCCCAGGCACATCATAATTAAATTCGCTAGTTAATATGAAAGAGAAAATTCTAAAAGCAGCAAGATGTAAGAAATCCATTACCTGCAAGGGGAAGGAATATTAGAATAATTGCAGATCTCTCTGATCAAACCTTTCAAGATAGAACAGATTGGTCTTCTAAAAAAAAATAACTTTCAACCCAGGATCCTGTACCCAACTAAACTGAGCTTCATTTATGATGGAGAAATTAAATACTTTAATGACATCCACATGTTGAAGAAATTTGCAATAACTAAACCAGTTCTCCAGGATATTCTCAGACCTATCCTCCATAATGACCAGCGCAATCCTCCACCACAAAAGCAAACTCACCCAGAAACATTTTACCAAATTTCAACTTCCACAGTGATGAAAGGTTTAAAAATGTCCACTGGACTTTCTAAAGATTTATCATTACTTTCAACTAACGTGAATGGTTTAAATTGTCCTCTAAAGAGGCATAGGTTGGCTGACTGGATACAAAAACTTAGGGCAGATATCTGCTGAATACAAGAATCTCGTCTTACCTTAAAAGATAAATTTAGACTCAAGGCAAAGGGATGGTCATCTATATTCCTGGCAAATAGAAAACAGAAAAAAGCAGGTTGCAATCTTATTCGCAGATACAATAGGCTTTAAAACAACCAAAGTAAAGAAGGATAAAGACGGACATTTCATATTTGTTAAAGGTAATACTCAATATAATGAGATTTCAATTATTAATATTTATGCAGCCAACCAGAATGCGCCTCAATTTATAAGAAAAACTCTAATAGACATGAGCAACTTGATTTCCTCTAGCTCCATAGTAGTTGGAGATTTTAATACTCCTTTAGCAGTGTTGGATAGATCCTCCAAAAAGAAGCTAAGTAAAGAAATTTTAGATTTAAA
>CAUYRH010099847.1:0-60245 GCA_963574655.1 Perodicticus potto | reverse complement strand
GGGTTCCTTGGCCAGGAAACGAATGAATACAGTCCCTTCTTCCGGGGGCAAGGTGAATGAGTGTATCAATGAATGGATACAGTCCATTCATGGAATTGAGGCCTAGGAAATTCACAAGAAATTGACCTAGGCATAGGAAATGGGGGTTTCCACATTTAGTCCTAAGTGTAAAATGAAGGAGACACCAAGGCACAGGTGTCTCCTCAGCAGTTGTCCAGCCTTTTTGGCTATTGGAGCCTCTGGTGGGCGTTGGAGGTCCCTCTCCTTGCTTGTCATCCAGCCTGCTGGCTCTTCAGCTGGCTGCCGCAGCACCAGCACCACCAAGGAGGAGGCGGCAGGTCCGCCAGCTCCGCTGAGCTGGCTAGGGTGCCAGATGTCCTGCATCAATTCTCCCTCTCTGAGTAGAAACCCCAACTGCTGTTAGGGAAAAGGGGCGAAGACTTGATCTGACTGCTTCCTGCTGAATCGGGCGATGATAGAAGGGGGCAGTTAGGGTTTCTCCGGAAGGAGAGTGATATAGGGGTTCATGGACTGGGACCATCTTTATTGCATGTGGCTTGATGACAAAAGTCATTTTCAGAGGGCACAGCCTTGGTCATGTGCAGTCATCCTAGAAGTTTTTACAGGGTTCTCTTTGATTATTTATTTCTCTCATCTGTGTTCAATGGCTGCCTCTATAGCATCACATCCAATTGTTGATGTCCACTAATTGTAAACTGACTGTTATATTGTTTTGGCAAAGCTCTGGGGTATATATGGCTCCAAAGTCTTATACAATTAAATGTGAGTCCTTTTACAAGGGTAGTTTTTGAGGCCAGTTTTTAAAAGTTATTTCTTACCCCAGGGAGTCTCTTCTTAGCTGTCTCTTCATGGTTCTCTTTGGCAAAACAACTGGTCTGTTATTTTGGGTCTTTCTCTCATGAATCTACCAACCTCTTCTCAATTAGTTGCTACCATAATCACCATTGTTTCTGAGCGTATCGTTAGGCCTGAATTTCTCCATACTCTGTTTCAAATAAATACAGTTCCCTTGGGAAGAATTTTGGAGATCTCTGTTCTTATGTCCTGCCTGTCTTCATCAGAAAAATCTCCAAACCACAGTTCTGAGGCTAGAGGAAGGGTATTGTGGTTCTATTCTGTTGGAATGACACCCTGTTTTATGGGCAGGGTTCTGGTAAGGTTAGTAGCCTTTCTTCTTCTCTACTTGCCTTTCTTAGGTTGGAACCTCATTCTCCAAATGAGCTGTGATGGGGGCAGTTGGGGTCCCAGTATTCTCAGCATTCCATGGCTGAGATAGAAAGCCTTCATGCTATGAGTGAGGTCTGGATGGAATAAAATATTTCCACATTCTAGGCGGCCATATTCGCCTAGAATTTAGCTTCTGCCATGTGTAGCTGGGGAAGATGAGAAATGCTAGTGGCTTAACCCTCCTAGGTAGCCTCGACAGTGAGCTCAGGGAAGAGAGCACCCTCTGATCTTGACCTTCCTAAAATGGAGTTTCCATCACATTGATTTAGTAAAGGAAAGAAGAGAGCAAATGTTATAGATTCTCACTCTCCTTCATGAGTTTTAGTAGTTTGTTTTGTTTTGTTTTTTAATTGCTATATTCCCTCTGAAAATGTCCAAAGACTTTAAGTGATGTGTTTTTAAAAATGAACTTCACCAGTGAAGCTTGTTTTACTAGGGAGCAGGTCTGCAGAGCACCTCATGCTTTCATTCCAAAAGTGGACTCCCTCAGTAGTTCTTTTTTATTTTTCTCTCTCCCATGCCAGGCAGCTCCTTAAAAATAGAGGTTGTGTCCAAATAATAATTTCTGCCTACATTTACTCTGTGCTGGGAACTATGCTAGGTGCTTTGTGATTTTTATTTCTAATCCCCTTAATAGCAAGGTGGTTATTATCACCATTCCACAAGTGAGAAAACTGAGGCCTAAGAGGTTAATTGACTTGCCTGAAATCTTACCATTAGTAAATGTTGGGTCCAAGAGCCCAAGCCAATGTTCTCTCTCTCTTTCTCTTTCACTGTCTCTCTCTGTCTAAAGTCCTGGTCTTCCCACTCCATCATGCTGCCACTTCATCTCCAGCACCTAGCTTAGTGCTTGGGACACACGTGCTAGGTGCATGAATGAAGAAAATTATAATCAAATGAACAAATAATTGAACTCTTAGGGATGAAAAGCCTAAGAATATGAGCACACAGCTACATTCACCCCACTCTGGTATTTTGCTTTCAGGCTGCTTAATGTACCTACATGGCAACCTCCTTGACTTTGCTAATTAGTTCCTTTGCATTAATAGTATCATAATATATAAGCACAACATTAATCTTAAATTCATTAAATTAGATCAATGGGTATTATATAGCCACTATGTTCAGGAAGTACAGTGCTAAGCTCTCGGGAACTTGGAAAAAGTCCAGAATTTTGAGTTTATTTTGGTGCCAGATTTTAGTAGTATTCTTTCATGCTACTTTATTTTTGCATGATTTGTCAGTTTGGCTATTTTAGGTTGATCATATTTAATGTTATATTGTTAAATAACTCAAGTCGAGACACCATTCATAGTACAATTGTACCTGAGTCTATTTTTGACAAATACATTGTTCTATCGGACATTCTAAAAATTGAATCAATAACTTCATTCCAAAACTGAGCTTTATTTTTGAAGTTCCATTTTTTTCTTTCTCTCTTCTTCTTTTCTTGTTTAGAATTAAATTTTCATTACCCAAGTAACACATGAATTTATTCTGCTTGTGAAAATTTCTATGAATACATATTTCTGTGGAAGGAGGGACACATGAGAAAAGGCTTGAAAAGATATATTCTAAACCTAATATATTGCTCACCTCTGGGGATAGAAATGGGAAAAGAAAGGAAGGAGTCTACTGGTCAAAGAAAATGCTAGATTTATCTGAAATGTTTTAATATTTTACAATGATAATATATCCTCCTTCTCTTTGTGTTCCTTTTCTTCACTGTCATTCTTAATGCAAACTTTTGAGCATGTGGATATGCACACATATATATAAATTCAGCCAAAACCCCTTAAGAAGGCCTCCCCCAGTGTCCTGAAGAGTCACTCACCTATTCTGAATTTTTCTTTCTTGAGTAGGAGAAATGGGTATCATTATTCTTGTCTGTGCCTTTTTCCTCTACAATACACATTTTCTATTAGCTTGGTCTGCTGCAGTTTATGGCAGTTTTATTGCTTGGATTATTTTCCCAGTAAACACCAGCTTGATCATAAAGAAGCAGAGAAAATTGAAGAGGTACTTCTTAAGGAATATTCTGTTACCAATAGCAAATTGCTTCCTTAGAGATTCAAGATGAGACCACCTGTGGACAACAGCTTGGGGTAAGGCACCATCCAGGCACTCATTCTGACCAATCCCCCAGTGGACACTGATTACCGTGCAATGTGATCAGTTGCCAAAGGATCCCTAGTGTCTACTAGGTCACTACAATGTGGGGGGAAGAGCAAGGACTTTGGGATTTCAATCCTAGTACAAGTTCTAGTTTCATCTCTTAAACTAGACAAAGGGCTCACACACAAGTCACAGTTTCTTTCAAGTATGTCTCAATTTCCTCCTCCTCCCCCTTTTTCTTTTAGAATTAAATGAAATGACATATGAAAGATATGAAAGAAACTAGTTCCATGATAGCTAGAAGACATAAAAGGTATTCCATGACTGACTGCTAGTTTTCTTTCCCTCTGCTAAGTCAGGAAAAAAAATGTTTTTCTCCTTCTTTTGGCATTAATGTGTCCTCCATTTCTCTTTCTAAAACAATATATGGTACAGTCCTCACCCATGCCTGTCTTCCCTGGCATTGGTGGTGACACTTAGATGTAGGATCCCTTAGGCTGAACTGAAATTTGATGCAAAGGAAAAAAAAAAAAGTAGCAAGTGCAGTTCTGATGGAGATCTAGAGTGGCTGTAGACCCGGGCAGTACTTCTGAAGCAGTTCCTGAAAATGCTTTTAAGTTTAAAGATTTCCAATATCTGTAGGAAAAGTAAGACTCAGGCCCCTTGAGAAGCAGTAACCCAATAGGTTAGGCCAAATGCTTCCATCCTTTAGATGAGAACTCACAAAGAAACAACAGCTGGCAGGAGATGTCATTGCCATTTCTTATTTCCATATGATAAGCTTGGTGTAAAGGATATGTAACAAGTCTAAAAAAAAAGCCAAATGAAAACATCTTGAACTGCATGATGCTTTCATTGGCATTTCTTCAGAAAGTTAGCCTTAGAGAAGCTGGAAAAGAAAGAGTATTACATTACACTAACACCTTGGGAAGCACCCAGCTCAACAATGCCAAGGCAATCTTTATCGTCTGTGTCAGAAGCCTGGGACTAGAGCCTAAGCCTGGGACTAGAGACCTAAGACTAGAAGCCATTAGAGATGGGGTTTCTTCTGAGTGAGTAGATCCCCATCAATTTGGAACCTGTAATAAGTCATCCTTGAGGCCATCCCTCTGGCAAGGGGGACTGTGTTTTCTATTAGTGAGAAAGTTAAGATACCCAAGAAATCTCCCAGATCTCACTCAATTTTGTTGGGAACCTTTACAGTCTTCTAAAAAGGACTTGATGATCCTTAAAGTTTTTTTAGCCTTTTAATTCTGTGATTCAGGCTTTGGGAGTGGTATCACACCTACCTTATCTATAGGCTCCTGAGAGACCACCCTGGTTTGGTCTCCAGACTCAAGTTCCTTGGCCTCCACTCATGAACAAAGCCAAGTAAAGCTTGGCTCACTATAGAGACTTTACCAAAATGGAGTTGTCTGGCGGCATCTAGGATGGAGTCAATCAAAAAGCAAAATCTAATCCTAAACACTCTTGGAGGTAAGAAAAACTAATTGCTTCTCTAGAATTTCTAGCAGACAAAGGCTCTTCCTCAAGACATTGGGGGGTGTAGTCTGCAGAGTTTAAGATTTGCAGACCGGGTCATGAAGGAAGGTTCAAATGTAAGGGCTCTCCTTTATACCCACTGGGACTGTGATCCAGAGAGTTGCTCAGGGGGCCGACCAAGCACTGGCAGGAGGATTCTCATACCTGATGCCCACACTCTGGTCTCTGGGATAGAGGAAGCAGCCAGGCTGAACACCAAATAGTGAACTGGAATTCACATCTCTAATCTGGTGTTTATCTCCGGTAGAGTCAGAGGCCAATTACAGCAAGTGCAGACTGTCAGGAATGGGAAAGGGCCTTACGCATAATGCCTATGTCTGCACTTTTAAAGGAAACAGGCTCAGAGACATCAAATGGCTTTCCAAAGGCCTCTTTTACTAGTGGGTCCCTCAGAGGTCTCATTCATCTCAATGTTCTCATCTAGGGCATGCTTCCTGGCACAGGGTGGGTGTTCAACACATGCCAAATGAATGGATATGCATTGTGTGGGCGACTCAGGGGTAGAGCTGAAATGAGTACCAAGATACTCTTTTCCTCCTATCACAAAGTCCACACTCGGCACTGCTCACTGGGCACAGTCTTGCATTGGCACTGGGAACTAAGCAGCTCACAAAGGTGGCCTCCTGCCTGCACACAATCTGGATGCTCTAACTGCTTTGTGGACCCCGGGATGGAGGGGGCTGCCGCTGCCAGCACCAGCAAGGGACAGCATCATCTTGGAGAGTTGATTGGAGCCAATCTCCTCTCTGGAAGCCAGGACAGATGGAACCAACAATATATTCTACCACAGCCACCCTGGGCTGAACTGTGGACACCAGAGGTATCACAAGCCACAGCAGCCTGGGGCCATTGCTCTTCAGGACAAGTTCTGGGATGAGAACAGCATGAGGCCTCACACCCGATTCTGCGGCTTGCACTGCAGTTCTGGCTTGGTAATTGCTAAGTAGATGGGGCAAGTTGTGCAGAGCAAAAGCAGGGGCCTAGCTAACTTTCCATTTCTCCAGACTTTTAAAATAACAGGCTGCGGGGCTAGCATTTCTCCTTTCTGTGGTTATTATCTGTTTCTTTCTGCAAAGCAAGACATTCCCGTGAAGGGCGCTGGATCTGTAAGGAGGGTCATAAAGGGTGACAAAGCAGAAAGAAAGTCGCCTGCAGTCCCCTCTGCCCGCGATTCACTCCGCCTGGTTATTCATCCACACAGAGGAGTCGCAAGCCCAGCTCTTAAATGGCTTCATTCATGATGATTGACTTCGGAGATTCGCTGGTGCCGTTTGCTGAATGTTAAGCAGGAAAGGATTTTTCCCTCCTTTGAACCGGCTTCGTTAGGAGGCTTGAGTTTTACAAGCCCCAGGTGGAGGAGGCTGGAAGGAAAAATCAGCTGTGGTCCAGAATGCATTCCTCAAATGATAATAGCCACTGAATACAGATGCCAATGACTTGGGAGCTGCTGCTCTCAGGGTAAAATTGATGCCTCTGGGAGCTCAGGTATTTTTCTGACCAATCCTGTGCAGCATCTGAAGGCCTCAGGTATCCGTAAGTTTGTTCTATTTACGATATCTTCACTTCTGACCATCTTTGGTTCCTAAATTACAGAAGATGGAAAAGATCTGAACTTATTGTTCTTTAGAAATTCAAGGTCAGATGTATTCGGATGCCTCAGAGACATTTCAGATGTGGTCCCCACCTTCCCGGTGAAACTGTCAGCTCACAGCTTCAAACCTCTCCCTGCAAAGCTCAACTCCTGTGGTAGCATCCCAATTTGGATCTGTCTCCATTCCCCACAATTCTCTCACCCTAAATATCTTCATTACTGCTAATACTAAAACATTTTTCCTATAGACCTCTTTATTTATATAGCTTTCTGGATGGTAAACCTTCATAAACTTCCCAATAACTCTCAAATGAAAACCAAACTCTTTCATAGAGCAGTTAAGATCCTTTACAAAGAACTGTCTCCCTTTGTACCACACTGATCCTCTGTGCGAGCTCTCCACTCCTGACAAGTGGCTGCATTCTACATTTTAACCAATTTTCAGGTCTTCCCAACTCTCCAACCTTCCTGCATGCTTGTTCCTCCACCTGGAAGGCCCTCACCTCTCATCTCTGCCTATCACATTCCAAGTCATGCTGCAGGACCACGGAAGCTATATTGATAACTCCTCTTTGTGAACTCTTTTATCACAAGCATATGAGTAAATACATGGCTGTCTTCCCACTATCATATAGAATAATTTACAGCAGGGGCTGTGTACTTTTTTGTATTTCTATCCTACCTTCTAACCTACAAAGCTCACTGCTTTGTGTATCATACACATGTTTAAAATAGTATTTCAATGGTGGATGAATATATAAGTGAATGAGTGATCAACAAATTAATTTATTAAGTACAAACATATCTCCCCTTAACCTTTATTCTCTATTTTCCTGTACTGTTCAAAGCAAAGAAACTGACCTCTTATTAGTATAATTTTAAAAGAAAGATTATGAAAATATCTGATGCTGTTTTTCTGTTTCTCTGGACTCTTTGGTTGCAAAAATAAGAGAGTAGAGCATATAAACTTTGACCTCAGGGCTGGGTTTTCTGGCCCCAAGAATCCCTAGGATTGCTGAGGTGTAGGTATTGAAACACCTCAGGAACTAAACTAAACTCAACCAAAGCATGCATGAGGTTGACTGCTTTCTAGTCTGAGTGAATATTTTTTAACAGTAGAGTTAGCCATTAAAAGTCATGGAACTGGGAAATCTAGCTCTCTGTGGTTTTACTCAAAGCAAAACTTGTAATGACTAATCAAATCCAACCAGCAAGAGCAAGCTTCTTTTGAGTGGTAAGTATAGCGTAAGGAAAGGAAACCAGGAGATCTCTTCTCTTGATTTTCACTAATAGAATTACAACCATACTTATGAAGAATAAATTCATGTAACAATTGTGTCCTGAAGCATACAAGTTACAAGCTCAGCCATGAGGGTAAGTACACTTTCCAAAGCATGCTGTTAAGCGATGTTGTAGTACTAGGGACAGACATACCTAGCAATCTAAGTATGCTACTTAGACTGCTAAGTCCTTACATACTTAAAGCACAAAGCATGGGATAACCTTGGGGAAGTCTCTCTTTCTGATGTCATTCCACTTTGGAGATTGTCCAGTTAGTGATCACAGAATACAGTTAGAAGTTGTTTAATCAGTAGATATAGTCTTGTGTTGGAATGAACATACTGTATCACTAACTAGCTGTGTAATCTTGGGCAAGTTATATGCTTTACCTGGTAAACTACAGGTTTAGAACAAAGGGTCTTTAGGTCTCCTTTCTACCCCAGGGCTTACTATATGTAAGTCTTTCAGTCTATGAACCTTTGTTCTTTGTAGCTTCTGCAGGACTATCACCTTGTAGTACAAGTTTGGCTCTTGGGCTATCCCAAGAACAGGATCATTAACTTTGAGGAAAGGAAGGCGAACTGTTTCAAAAGTTGACCAGCAAAGCAAAGAAATGATGACAAAACATTTACTGACCTGCCCAAATATTTAAAATGAATCAAACAGCAATAAAATAGAAGTTCATTCATTCTTTTTCTCAGAAATATTCATTGACTACATACTATGAGGCAGATGATGATGGTATAGCATGAAGCCTTTAGTATAATCCCACCTAACAGAGAAGTTGAAGTTTAGTTCAATCAAGAGGTTGGCACAAGGTCTGGTAGCTATTTATAGGTGCAGTCAAGATTTGAACCCATATCTGACTACTGTATTACATCATGTTGCATACTGGGAATTGAGATACAGGGCCACAAGGAGTAGTGTCCAGAGCCTGAGCTCTACCTGACATCTACCAAAGTGAGATTCTGATGCTTCCTGACACTATCCCCAAAGTCTGGTGGTCTCTGAAAATTCTCATTTTTCTTGATACTTGTTGTAGAAACATCTTGTGTGAATCATGCTAGGCCCTTAGGAAACTGACTCTGGAAAACTCAAAACTAGATCTCAAAGCCTCACCCTTGGGTGCCATATCTGACATTTCCAGAAACTAAAAGGGGACTTAGTCATATTTCAATACATGAATGAGATACTTGAAGAAATATTTAAGAAGTGATTCTGCTGCAAGTTGGAGTTGTATTCCCTCATCCCGTTACCTAAAGCCCTTGGCTTCTTGTTGGATTTGCATATAGGCATTCAGAGACCTGGCACAAAAGACCCAGAGGGATGGTTCCATGCCCATCTGACCCTCTAACCCTTCCTGACCTGCAGCCTTCAGGCACATGTCCTTGGATTCTCCAGAGAAACAGAACCAACAGGATATATATACATAACAGCAGATTTATTGTGGAAATTTGTTCACATGGTTATGGAGACTGAGTAGTCCCAAAATATGGGGCTCAGTTGGGGTCCCAAGGCCTGATATCCAGGGTAGCTGATGGTGTAACTCCCCCTTCAGCTGTGCCGAAGGCCTGAGAAGCATAGTCAGGGTGGGACTGGGAGTTGCTGCTGGGATAAGTCCCAGAATAGAGGAGACCTGAGAACCAGGAACTCCAGTGTCCAGTAACAAGAGAAGACAGATGTCCAAGTTTAAGAAGCAAGACAATTTGCTCTTTCTCTGCCTTTTTATCCACTCAGGCACTCAGCAGACTGGGAGATTCCTGCCCACACTAGTGACTATACTCAGTCTGCTGACTCAAATGTTCATCTCTTCTGAAACACCCTCACAGACACACCCAGAAGTAACAATTACCAGCTCTCTAGGGTATCCCTGAGCCCAGTCAAGTGGACATATAACCATCATAGTCCTTGACACAGTGGTTCTGACTGGGGAGACTACTTATTCCACACCTAATTGACTGAGGCAGCCCTACAAAGTCTGAAGGTGACTCCTTCCTCACTATCTCCTGTAGGGCTTCAGGGACAGACATCTGAAGGGTCGAATGGATCAAGCTGGGAACTAAGAAGAGACCAGTGATCTGAGTCACAGGAAGGATAGAAAGAGATCTTGAGGAGAACATACCGAGCAAGGGGATCAAATAGAGCTGCAGTGGAAGAAACTGGATTAGGGATAAAGAATGTGTTTGGGAGTATAGTGGAAAGATAATGGTTGTGAATGCCAACTCAGCCTACCGGCCACACACCTTGGGTCTTTAGGCATCAGTGTCTTCCTCTATCGACTGGAGATAATAATACTTCCTTTGAAAGTTTGTGAGGATAATTGTCACCAGAGAGCAAAAGTCTACTTTGCAATTAAAAAGTGCCTGCTATTATTTTTGTTTGGTTTGTATTATCTCTCAGGAGTCAGGCAAGGTTCAGAATATGGCTTTATGGATGGTCACCTGTTAGTGAGGGAAGGAGAAGCTTAACTATCAATAGAAATATTAATTTATGTGTATGTATTCATGTGTGGGGTGCATTGCACATACACACATAGGTGTGTGTGCGCTTGTCCTATATGTCCATTCATACATGTGTGTGCTCCTGGGCCGGGAACTACACGTCCATGTGGCATCCTCTGGAGTGACTGGGAGTTTCCAAACCTCCCTTGTGCAGCCTGCCTTGAAAATGGCAGTTTGAGAATCTCGGTTATAGATTCTTGTCTCAGAACAGCCTGGAAAACATAAAGACAAGTCTCACAGACATTGTCTCATTAGTTCAGTAAAACCTTGCTAATTTACCCTAATTGTGGTGAAGGATCGTTTGCATGCGGGAACTGTCTGAAAGGGCCCACTTTAATAAATAGACAGGACTTCTTTGTAATTAGTGGTGCCACTCCCACACAAAACAATCAATGTGCTCAAGTCTTTTAAAAATAGTTTGTTCTCGTAAGTGGGTTGCACATTCTCAATGTGATCTTGAAACTGCAAGCTGCAAAGAATGATGTGAGAGCCAGAGTCCCTTATATTCTTTCTTAATTCCATATGAACTACTGTCTGACAGATGGCCAGGAGAATTAAACTAGACCCTGCTGGAAGGGAGATGGGGGACAGGCAAGGCAAGGCAGCCAGTAGACAAGAGTCAGGACTCAGGAGACTGAAATTCTAATCCTGGCATAGTCCCCAGGCTGTCAAGTTACTGTATCTTTCTGGGTCTATTTCTCATCTCTCAATGAAAGAGTTTATCTAAATGATCTTCTAAATCATAGCTTTTAAAACATAGCATTTCAGAACTGTAAGAAATCCTAGAGATCAACCAATTTAACCCCCTGGATTAACACGTGAAGATAGTAAGGGGCCCTTCCAGTATTGAACAGTCACATGCCAGTGTTTGGGTCAACAGCAAACTGCATTTAGGATGGTGGTCTCATAAGGTTATAATGTGGCCCCCAAAAATTATAATGAAGGGGAAATTTCCTATTGGCTGGTGACACTGCTGCTCTAATGTCCCAGCGTAATGCATTACCCACATAGTCGTAGTGATGCTGGTGTACAAACATCTACTACACTGGCAGCCATATAAAAGTCTAGCCCATACAATTACATATGATAATGATAATAAATTATTTACTATACCATACTTTTTATCATTAGAGTGCACTCTTTCTACTTATTAAAAAAAAAATAGTTTGCTGTGGGTGTGCCATGTTCCCCGCAGCAGCCTCATACTTCTTGTGTTTTCCGTGTCTCTTGATTGCATCATTTTCTCTTGTGCTTGATTTAATCTCTTGTTTTGTTAATCCTGGCCCCTAAGCATATAAAATCTACTGCTAATGTTGCCACTAAGAGACCATGTCAAGTGATTGACCTGGAAATGAAATTAAAAGTGATTTCAGGACTGCAGAGGTAGAAAATTAGTGATGGTTACTGTTCCCCAGTCAGGCATATCCCATTCCACCGTAGCTCTGAGCTCAAGGAATAAGAATAAAGTGACAGGAGCTATAGAAGACCTGCTTTATTGAAGGTACAAGACCTACACAAATTCGAGAAGGTCCTATATCAAATATGGAGAAACCTCTAATGACTTGGATTGAACAAACCCAGAAGTGTTCTCCTCTCACTGCCATAATGCTCAGGGCCAAAGCAAAAAGCTTATTTGTGATGTTGAAATAAAAAGCTAGACTCACTACGATGTTCAATTTACTGCTAGCTCTGGGTGGTTTAAATGATTCAAGATCGTTATTCATACATCATGTGAAAGTGAGTGGTGAGTCTGTAAGTGCTGATGCAGAGACAGCTGAAGAAGTTCTGAAAACTCTAGATAAGCTGATTACAGAGGAAAATTACTTGCCAGAGCAAATCTTCAATATGAATGAAACCTCCTTATTCTGGAAACGGATGCCTGAAAGGATTTTAATCCATAAGAAGGCCAAATCAATGCCAGGTTTCAAGGCTTTTAAGGACAGGGTGACAGTCTTGCTTGGGGGCAGTGATGCAGGCTATAGAGGATGGCAGACAGGCTATAAATTGAAACCCTGGTGATCTGCACAATGAGAGCCCTGGGACCATCAAGCGTGTCAGTAAACACACACTGCTGGGCGCTAGAAGGGTAATAAGAAATCGCGGATGGCCTGGCTCCTCTTCCAAGGTGCCCTCCTGAATCACTGTGCCCTCACAATGGAGAAGTACCATTTGGAAAATAACATACCTTTCAAGATGGTGTTTACTGTTGATAATGCTCCATACATCCTCCTTTTATTGGTTATTTTCATGTTAACATCCAAGTGGTGTTTCGCCTCCAAAAAAACACCTTTTTGATCCAATGAATGGATCAAGAAGTTACAGCAGCTTTTAAGATCTACTATCCGAGGAGGATCTCTGCCCAGGCTATTGCTGGAACTGAAGAAGATGCTGAGAAGACACTGGTGCAATTCTGGAAGGACTGAAACCTCTGTGGCCACATCAAGTACCTTGTTTGAGCCTGGGGTGGTGTCAGCAAGGAGTGTGTGGCTGGCACGTGGGAAAAGGGCACTCAAGACATTCATCTGTGACTTCGAAGAATATGCCAAGTTTGAGGAGTTGCAAAAATTAACACGCCTGTGGTTAAGATGGCAAATAACTCTAACCTGGGCATGGATGTGGGTAGCATGGAGGAAGAAACTAAAGGGTGGTTGGGACTAAAATAGGAATGCTGAAGAACAGGCAACAGAAAAAGAAACCATAAGAGAAGAAAAAGAGGAAGCACCTCCAAGGAAATTCATAGTGAAGGGTTTAGCAGAAGTTTTTCCAGACCTCAGCAAGCTCTGTAAAAAGTCTCAAAACACAGACCCCAACACAGAAAGATTTTCATTAATAGAGCAGAATGTTCACGGTGCGTTATATGCTTATAAGCAAATGTACAATGAAAAAAAGAAACAAACGAAGCCAACCACCAAACCAAGACAACCACCATAGATATATTGCTGGAAAGAGTGACATCTCTTCAGGAAGAGCCTCAGGCCAGCCCTTGAGGAAAGATTCCAGAAGGAGGTATTGCTATCACAGGAGATGACCGTTCCATGCCTGTTACTGCCCCTGAAGACTGTCCAGTGGGACAGATATAGAGGCGGCAGACAGCGATATTGATGATCCAGACCCTGTGTAGGCCTAGGCTAATGTGTGTGTGTCTTGGTATTCAAAATAAAAGTTTAGAAAGTAAAAAAAAATATAATAAAATAAAATTTAAAAAAATAGAAAAAAGCTTTAGAATAAGTAGATAATGAAAATATCTTTGTATAGCTATATAGTGTGTTGTCTTTTAAACTAAGCGCTATTACAAAAGAGTCAAAAAGTTTTAAAAAATTAAAAGTTTACAAAGTAAAAAAGTTATAGTAAACTAATGTTAATTTATTATTGAAGAAAGAAAATTTTTTTATAAATTTAGTGCAGTGTAAGTATATAGGGTTTATAAGGCCTACAGTAGTGGAGTGCAGGGTCCTAGGCCTTCCCATTCACTCCCCACTCACTGACTCTCCCAGAGCTGTTTCCAGTCCTGCAGGCTCCATTCCTGGCAAGAGCCCTAGAGAGTGGTACCATTTTTTTCTCTTTTATACCATATTTTTGGCGTACCTTATCCTAGCTATGTTTAGGTACATAAATATTTACCATGTATTACAATTGCCTACAGTATTCAGTACAGTAACCTCCATACAGGTGTGTGTCCTGGGAGCAATGGGCTGTTCCAATGGCCTAGGTTCATAGTAGACTGTGCCATCTATGTTTGCGTACATGCACTCTATGATGTTTGCACAACAAAATCACCTAACGACACAGGTCTCAGAATATATCCTCATTGGTAAGTGATACGTGGTTGTACTGTGCGCCTCTGAGGGTTCCTAAACTACAAATTATGAAGGTTTAATGATGTATATTATTGAGATAAAGGCTCAAGAAAGAGTGAAAGTGACCCAGGTTAAGGTCTAAGCAGAGAACAGATTAGCAGCCAACAGGGCACACAAAGTGTAGGCATCCAGAGAAGGCAGAAGTGGATAATAGGATGGAGAGGCAAACAAATGAACCAGAAGTTCAAGGAGAAAAATAGGTTTGGGGTCACCAATGGAGTAGACAGGCAGGTGAGGCACCCTGTTAGGAATCAAGGCAGACAGGTGAGGCACCCCATTAGGAATCAAGGACACAGGTTAGAGTCTTAGCAAAGAATAGCAAAAATGGGCAGAAATATTGGGCCATGGCCACAAGTCATCAAAGAAGAAGGTGAGGCTTGATGGGGAGCCATTGACCCTGCTAATACTGGCAATTATAAGGCTTGAGGTACAAAGACATCTTCTCTGATTATAGAAGATCCAGGAAGCTCTGGGATTGTGAACTGTTTCCTCCTCTTAGGAAACAAGTCAATGGATAGTGGGATGGGCTGATTGATTAAAGGGGCTCTGTGTAATGGAGGCGTCCAGGAGAAGTCCCGAGCTCGGGAGCAGTTCCGAGCAGGAGAAGATGCAGTGCTGATGGCCCCGATGAGCCACCAGACCAGCACTGCAGCTGGGGAGTTGAGAGGCATCTCCACAACTCTGAGGATGGACACGCTCCCTGCAGAAAGAATAGAGGAAGAAAAAGAAAAATCAAGGATGATCTTAGAGGATCCTGCCTTCTGGCTGTGTGAATAAAGTAAAAGGTGGCCTATCCTCTTACCCTTACTGGAGAGTAACAGTGGGGCAAAGGACAAGTGGCATTTTAGAGGACATGAGAATTAATACAGCTTACCTCCTTGGGCTGCCTGCTATCAGAGCCACCCATCTGTGTCTCTCCTTCACTTACATTATTGTTCACTGATGAGATGGCATCTTCATTGTCTTCAGAATGCAAACGACAACAAAACAAGTTCCTTGTTTTCTTTTCCTTCAGAGAAAAGCATGGGTTGAGATATGGAAGCCAGGGAAATAAATCAGCCTCTAGATACAGATGTTGGTATGTTTGCTTCCCCAGGGAATTGCATTCCAGAGAAAGCTCAGCAAGCCTTGCTCTTTTCTTGATTTGGTTTTCTAACCAACCATTCCATACTGGTGACCTTGGGGCTGTCAGCTGGAGCAGCAATCTCATAAAGGTCTGCCTGCCTCCCAAATGCCTCTCTTCTCATCCTGAAATTCATAGGGCTAAAAATTCTCATCTACCTGCCCCGCCCCCCTTTTAAGAACCAGTCCAGAGAGAGAAAATGGCTTGCTCAAGGTCATTAGCGCATATATAATGGATTAGGTAATATTTCTCAAATCAGAGGATTCCCTGAGTCCCTTAAAAGAGAAAAGAATGGGTCCCTGTAATACATGCTTATCCCTCTAGGGAACCCAGACTGCAGGCTGAGGATCTGCAGGTTAGTTCAGGGTGGCTGCGATGTGTCCTGTGAGCCTCCCTCAAGTTTGCACCCTGAGCTCCAGGTGGCTTGGTGCCCTTCATGGTCCCCTGCCATCCTGAGCTCCTGGCAGGTGCTAGAAAAGAGACTTTCCCTAGGAAATTATGCCTTTAGGACTTTTCCCAGCCCTCCCCAACCCAGCCTGCTTGCTCTGTGTCCTGTGACCATGTTGGGGTATCTTTCTCTGCCTCTAGTCATAAGGGTCTTGGGGCTAGCTTGGTTTCCACGGGGCCCCCTGCCCTGTCCAGAAATTGGCCTTTTATTTGGCTCACCCCCCACCTCATGCTCATCCAGAGGTGAGGCAAAAGAACATGGAGTTTGCCAGGTGATGTGATGGCCAGCTGGGCCACTATGGCATGACAAGGGGAAACTGTCAGAGGTCCAGGAGGAAAGGAGAGCACAGCCCGGGAAAGCTCTGAATGGAATGTGTGGTAGGAAAGGCTGCAGGATCAAAGGGCATGTAGGGAAGTGGCCTACAGCATGTGAGAGCCGCAGGGACCCAGGAGACTCCTGGACTTCCTCCCTTGTTTTACATACAGACACGTTGCCAGAGACCCAAGGGGGATGAATTGGGAGACCGTACAAGGTAGTGGTTAAGAGCAGTGGTATTGAAGGCAGATACGCCTGGGTCCTGAGCTCAAACTCTCCTTCTGCTATTATTTAGCTATGTGATCTTGAGCAAGTCACCTAACATTCCTAAATTTCTGTTTCCTTATTATAAAAGACAGACCTCATGTGGTTGTGGCTAAGGGTAAATGAGATAATGGCCATGAAGTGCTTAACACAATGTCTGCCACTTAATAAAAGCTCAGGACATGTTAGCTGTGAATAGCAACAAAGGTGGAATTAGAAGCTCAGGTCTCCTGAATCCTTCATCCGGATGTCACACATCTCCCCCAAAAGAGAAAAATTCAATTCACAGATTTATTTATGGTTGAACCTAGCAGAAAAAGAAAAGGTCTCTGCTAAGAAAATAAAGAACTGCCTCTGACCAGAAAGTTATGAATTCCAGGCAGTTAGACATGTTTGCTGATGAGGTGAGGGCACGTTCTTCCTGCCCAGGATTGAGGGGGAGCACAAGCGATATGCGTGGGCTTCCTGTGCAACTTAAGAGGTGGGGACAGCTGACACACAGACAAACCCAGAATGTGTCATGGATGGGAAGCAGGAAGTCTTGCCTCCAGATCATTATTCAGGCCTGTTCCTTCGTGAAAATCCTGTTTTAACTGTCTGACAGGTAGGAAGGGCACCTGAATGGGGTGCCCTCTCAGCTCCACACTCTGCAAAGGAGCACAAGAACCATTGGTGATAGGTGAGCTTGCACTCAGCGGCATGGGGCTTCCCAGGCTAAGGCCTCTGAGTCTGAGAGGAGCGCGTTTACTGAAAACAAACTTGAAGACGTTCTGGGAATAACTCAGTTCACAGCCTCCTACGTTCTTGTTTCCGAACAAATCCAAAGGAGTCCTATGGAAATGGACAGTTGAGGGAGAGGGATTTGGGAAGTCACAGTCCCCAGGGAAGACTGGGAAACATGCAGGATGGCAGATTTGGAGGAAAGAAGCTTTCCTTTGGCCTTTTCTATAGACAATGCCCAAGCCTTCCCTACACTACATTCCTGGGGAGCAGTAAAGGTTAACGTAACCCAAGGTCATGCTCATCAGTGATAGGGATGGAGAAATGTCACTCTGGGCCTTGTTGGCTCTGCAATCATTCAAGTGCTTTGCTTATAATACAATCACAGCTCCCAGCTCTGATTATTGGGATCATCAACATCATTTATTAATGGGTTTTGAGCTCCTCTGGGTACACGGCATTGTACAAGATGCTAAAGGGCACCAAACACAGACTCAGAAAATGAAAGAGAAACAGGAGCAGAGAGTGGACCAAACTGGGCATCATTCTGAGTAGCAAGATCTAAATCAACCTGGATCTATTTGTGTGAGCTAATCTTAAAGGCCCAGGGCCTCCCAAGTTCCAGAAGAGCATTAATTATTCCAGAGTCTTCTTTATCTTCCCTGTCTTCATTATCTCAGCTACCTATTTTTAACTAGAAGTATTTAAGCTTCCATTAGTTTTCCTTTTATCCCTTTTGTTAAGTAAACTTTCCCTTTATCACCTCTCTGCCTCTCCCAGTGTGTCTGACTGCAGAATGAAGAACTAGCAAAAATCTAACAGAACAAAATAAACAGGTAAAGGAGGACTCGCCTCCAAATTGGCGAGACCTTGCTGTGTTTACACAGCAGTGCCTTGATACCTGGAGTTTCTATTTGATGGTACCTGGGAACTGGAGAGACGCACTTTGCTGAAAATGCCCGTCACCCCAGCATGAAACATGCGCAACCCACTTCAGAGCTCCAAACAGCTGCTCTGCCTCCTTCCACGCACGGGCTTTTCAGCTGCTGGTGGGAGACAGCATGCCAGAAACATCTGAGTTTCCACCAAGACATGTTGTGGGGCGATGACAGACGGCTGCTACCGGTACTAAAAAACTGCTCATTGGAGTTTCTGAAAGTGACAGAGATGAAAGGTTCAAATGACCCCATCAGGGTTTCTCCATCTAACCAGACCTTAAGCTCTGCCTCTCATTCAACTTTAATGAACAACAAAGAAAATGTGTCGCTGGCTAATTACTGTGTAGGGTGGCAGATGCTTAGCGAGGAAAAGTCCCCAGAGTCGCAAGAGACATTGTCAAAAAAGGAAGTCTCATTTTCAAACCGATTCCCTGACCTGTAACATTATCTACTTGCTTTAAACTTGAATTACTCTTCTCTCTGTCTGGGGCATTTGAACTTTAAAAGTCTAAAGCCATCAGGGGATGGAATCCCAAATTCATCCCCTGTAAAAAATTTTCCTCCCTCCTCCCTGGAGCCAGGTAGAAGGACTTCTACGCTGGCGACCATGATTCTACCTGGAACATCTTTCCCCTGCCCCTACTTTCTTCAATTTTCTTTTTTCCTCAATTACTGAATTAATCCTGTCCTATTCTGGGCTGGACTTTCCCATCGAATTGTCTCAATATTTAGACAGCCTCAATATGAAAACCTTTGAATACAATTTCCTCCAGGGCAGAGACTGTCTCATCAACCCACCATGATGGCTGGCACACACTCTACCCAATAAATGTTGGCGAATTCAGTAAAAACACTCAGGCAGGCCTTGAGCTCATTTGCTTTTTATTTCATACTACTCTTTGGATTTTACAACTGAAAATTCCTTGAGGGTAGAATTCATGTCTTATTCTTTTCTTGCCTTACTTCCAGGACATTGGCTGCACAGGTTTATGTAACAGGGATATGGGTAATGGGTTCACCACCTGTGGGACGGCCTTGTTAATAATCTTTTTAGTGTCATTTTTTATATCAACCCAAAACATACTACAGGTTGTTCTATTTGAGTATTTATATGTTCTCTTTTTAAGAGAAAACTAAACTGGTGTGATTTGAGCTCCTTTTATAAACAATTTTATTTTTAGACTTAAATGCAAGGATTTCAGAGCTATATTTTCAGGATTTTGTTCCTTTTGGGAGTGCAATCAAAAAAATTAATTTAAAAACATTAACCCCAGTAATAGTCTAAACAGTTGCTAAAGACGTGTTTTGGGAACCATTAAAAGATTCCAAGAGGGAGCACAAGCTCACCTAGAGGCGAGCTTCCTCAGCAGGATGTGAGCTTAGTGGGTCAGGGGAATGGGACAGAGGCATGGAATATCTTGACCCAAGTAACCCTTTGACAGTGTTTTCTTTGATATTCTGACCAGTGGATCTGTGGCAAATTGAACACCTTTATTCATATACGCATAGAAGGCACCTCAAATAAAGATGCCAAAGGACGAAGCCTTGACCTTGGCTCATCCAAGTTTGTAATGCTTCCCTAATGTGGTAGCACAGTGGGAATCTAATGTTTGTTCAGCACCTACTACATTCCACATCCCAGGCACGGTGCTAGGAGCTGGATGGTTGTTATCTTATTTCACAGCAATTCCGGTGTTCTGATAGTGCAAGGTGGGAAGCTGAGCTAATGCCACAGAGGACAGGCTGGCTCTACGTTCTGACAGCCAAGCCAGTTAGCATTGGGGGCAGAAGTGTCACGTTCCTGCACTCAGGCTCACAACTATCTGCTACTTTGAGCCACCACCTATAGGAGCTGGAAAGTCTGGTTTGGTAACAGTTTGTGGGGAAAGGATTGAGGATAATGGAGTGAGGAGGAGGAAGGAGGCAAAATGACCACAAATGAACATAAAGCAGGGGGGAGACACTGCCCTAAGGGACGGCAGGTGCACAGCCCATGTGCCAGGGACAACTGGCCCCGGGATCCCCTGCACTGGCCAGATCAGTCCCTGGTTCTACCACCATCCTAGTATCCAGGAGGTGAAAGAAACTTCAGGAATTGTCTCACTGTATTTTTATCAATAATTGTCAAAGGAATAGATTTAAGCCAGAAGAAAATGACCATAATGGAAGTGATCGCTATAAATCAAAACAATAGAAACCTATTATAACATGTATTTTTAGAGCACTCTTCTATTCATTCTGCTAGTTAATCCTTCCAACAATCCTAGCGGAACTGTGAGTAAAGAGGAAGAAAGACTTACCCCAAACCCCAGGGCCAGAGAAGAGCCTGGCTCGTAGGCTGAGACCTCCAGACTACTAATCCAGTGTTTTTCCTACGGGCCATGCTGCTGATTGATGCCTGAGCATCTGCTCACACCAGGACAGACACCGAGAGGGCACAGGCCTGTAGGAAAGTTGCTCTGCCAGGCTTATGGGAAGGCTTCCTCACAGCCCACCCGGCTCCCTGCACAGGCTGGCCCAGAGCGGCTGGGTAGCCGGCAAGGGCTGTTTGTGCTTGGAGCTTCCCACAGAGCTAGGGCTGGAATTCACTGGGGAATGGCTCTGCCAGCCTTTCCCTCCGTGCTTCCTGCCAAGTCTGCCATCCCTTCCCTTCCCTTCCCTTCCCTGATCTCTTGTGAAGTAGAAATATAAAACACAACCAAACACCAACCGCACTTCCCTGCCAGCCCGGCCCTCGGCGCTGCCCCTGCTCCCAGAAACAATACCCTGATTAGCATTCATTATTTCTACTTCTTAGTATTAAAACGCTTTTAATACGGCATTGAGGACCATTGGGGAGTTTTAAATTTCATGTCAGCCCAGGATTTATGGGCTAGTTCTGAAATTTTACCTCTGGGCTCGATAATTGCAATTCCCTTTTAATCGTTCTCTTAGACACCTCAGTTAAAAGGCTGCAATTATTTCCACACTGTGGCCTCCAGGACTTGGGCGGTCTGAACACTCACTTGTGTCACCTCCTCACAGAGGCCTGCATGCACGGGAGTTCCAGCTGTGAGCCTGGTCTGAAGGAACCAGGTCTGACGTGTGGTCTAACCAAGGAGTCTCCCCTCCTTTGTGGAGACTTTGCAGATCGTGCCCCCATCCAGCTCTCCCACTCCCTGACAGGAAGCAAAACCCAGATGTGCTAGGATGTGTGCCTCTCACCAGGCTTGTTTGGAAAGCTGTACAACTCTCCGAAGAGGCAAATGCACGTTGGGAATCCTTCCATGGGAAATAGCTTACGGGAACATGATGCAGGGGGCCAGTCTGCAGGAGGGCCAGGGAGGGAGGGGAGCCTTCAGCGGAGCCCCAGTGAGCCCTAGGCTGCTTTGGGAAAAGGAAAGGCAGATGCTTTGGGGGGGTGGAGTATTGGAAAGAAACCCTCCCCACCACACCAAGGACAGAGAGAGGACAGAGGAGCAGCAGTAGCTGGCAAAGGGCAGCCAGATCACTGGGGACAGAAGAACAGCAGTTACTCTGTTCCCTAAAGACCCCACAGTACTAGGTTGTAGGGAAGGGGGCTATCGCAGGACGCTGGGTGTGGGAACAGCCAAAGAAGCCATCTCCAGGATGTCCTTTAGTGCTTTCAATCTGGTGACAACAATCTGTATGGGAGAAATGCATAACTCCGTATCCAGAGTCCCTTAAAGAAGGTTTGAATGTGAGTGGCAGGGGCTGGGTAAGGGGCAGAGCTTGGGCTGGGAAATGGGGCTTCATCAGAGAAGGTACAGGCAAAAAGGGGAAGAACCAGGACCCAGGAGCTCATACACTGATGATCAGAGTCCTGTTGTGGGGTAGAGGCCGCCAAGAGGGAACGAGACTCCTTAGCCTTGGTGAGAAGGGTCCCCCGGGTCCCCGTCAGCAGCCCTGCACAGAAACACAAGGGACACCTGCACTGAAAACCATTAATGAGAACTGAGAAGGGTCTTTTTTTTTTTTTTTTTTTTTTTTTTTTTAAAGAGACAGAGTCTCACTTTATCGCCCTGGGTAGAGTGCCGTGGCGTCACACAGCTCACAGCAACCTCCAACTCCTGGGCTTAGGCCATTCTCTTGCCTCAGCCTCCCGAGTAGCTTAAGAAGGGTCTTTGTCACTCAGCAGCATGGGTCTTCCAGTACCGCAAAGGAGTTAGTCGGTGCGTGTAGAAACCCTAGGGTGTGCAGAGGGGTTCCCTGGGTACTACTCACACAGCTCTGCGACTTATTAGTTATTTTAAAATAAGATACTAAATTTTACTAACTTAACATCAGACTGACAGGAGTACATGTGCATCCTCAAGAGATTTTTGTACCAGAGGAAGATGAGCAATGAACTCTTTCACGTTAGCTATTCTTGATACCAGAGGGTTCAGTGCCGTAAGATCTACCTAAGCATGGGGCTCCGGCCCCTTGGGAGTCCTTATCAATTAAATGTATCCCTGAAGGACTAAATCAGCCAACAAGCAGGAACCTGCCCTTTCTGGAAAATTACGGCTTCTAGATTTTAGGGCCAGGGACAGTGTCAAAGGATTCTGAATACCCACAGACATACACAGAGCCCAGTCGCCATAGACCAGGGCAGAGTCCCCAGTGACCTGTTCTCAGTTCAGTAGGAGGCACCAGATTCTGGCCCTCAGATCCCAGTGTCCGTGTTCTTTTCCTGTCCAAAACCCAGGGTTGTATTTCCCTGTGCTTCACACACCTGTTCTCTCATTTGTAAGATGGGGAGAGTCACGCATCTCTGTCCTACAAGAGCTGATATTCATTTTTCACCCATGTGAAAATGCCAGGGAAGAAAGAGACTCCCAGCTCAGACTTGTCCCCAACTCCCCACACATATACACCTTCTCGTCTCCCGACCAAGGGAAGGCTCTGGGACGGGAGAGACGTCACCGGGGAGGTCCCACATGTGCACACACCAGGCAGATGCCCCTGGGTCCAGGCCATGTGCTCTGAGGCACTTCCTGCCTGCAGGAGTCTTCCAGGGCTGGACAGGATGGTGCCAGCCCAGGTGTCACAGATGGAGCTTGGGCACCTCCCAGTCAATCCTCTGATCATGCCCTCCACCCCTCATCCACACTGCCTGACAGTGTGACAAAGGGGATAAGACATTCGTGTGCCTGTCACCTAGGGTGGCTGTGAGAATCAGATGAGAGTGTTTGTATGGGGGGGAAGCATGGAGTCCCCTCAGATGGAGCAAGTGTGCTAAGCTGAGGGTCCCCTCGCTGTCCCAGGGACTCACCCAGCTGTGGACTTGGGAGTTTGACATATCTGGGCAGGAATCTCAGCTCTGTTGCTTACTAAATGTAAAACAGTATAATTTACTTCCCAGAATCTCGGTTTTCTCAATTGTACAAGGAGGGCAACAATTCCTCCCTCCTACAGCTCTTCAGAGGACTAAATGAGATAACTATGAGCAATTTCCGACTGGGCACAGCAGCGCGCAGCTGTAGTCCTAGCTACTTTGGAGACTGAGGCCAGAGGCTCACGGAAGCCCCAGAATTCAAGTCCAGCCAACCTAGCAAGACCCCATCTCAAAATGAGAGAAAATAAAATAGAATTCTGAATTCCTTCCCAGCATCTAACACAGAGTTAGTATCTCAGGAGTGGCAGGCACCATGGTAACTATTACCTAATCTCAATATAATGACTTTTATCATCACTCCTCAGATGATAACATGGGCAGGTTTCCAAAGCCAGAGACTCTTACAGATCACAGACCCCCTTCCAGCTTTCAGATCCACCCGCAGCAGCTCCTGGCACACTGACCTCATTCTATGGCCATTAAGAGCCCGAGGTTAGTGTCTGCTACCCCGCCTTGGTGAAGACCACCCCTTGAATCAAAGGCTCAGAGCTGTTTTGAATGGTGTCTCCAAGCCTGCTCTGAGCGCTCAGCACAACTTTCGAACCACCCACAGAGCGGATGAGGAAGGAGCTCACGTGCCAGGCTCCACCTTCCCAGTCTTTGTGACAGTCCTTCCTAGGGTCCCCTGACCTTTGAGCATGCCATAGTCAGGAAGGAAGAAGGGGCTTCTGCTCCCCTGCTAAGCTCTGTAAGAACCATGCCAAACCCCTGACACCAGCTCTCATGACCTATCACTAAAAGGCCTGGGCGAAGAAATGGGTTTTACAGCCTCAGCCCCAGGAGCCAGTTTTTATGGACTCTTTGGAGGTTTCTGCTTGGTTTATTTTTAACAAAACTGCATTGTGAGCTCAACAGTGACTATGGTGGCACTTATAAAACAGTGGGTATCCAGGAAGCCCTTTATTAAGACACTTTGTATGCATCTCATGGGAGAAAGAGGGGCTATTCCTGTTTTGTAGGTGGCCAAGTCCTTATCAATTAAATGTATCCCTGAAGGACTAAATCAGCCAACAAGCAGGAACCTGCCCTTTCTGGAAAATTACGGCTTCTAGATTTTAGGGCCAGGGACAGTGTCAAAGGATTCTGAATGTTAAGGAGGAAAAGCTGGCCCGGTGCCCAGGGAATCCCGCCCACTGCAGCCCCAGCCCGAATCTTTCCGGCTCCTCTGTGCCCGTCTGCCTCTGTGTGGCCTCAGCATCCCTTCAGAGTTCCAGGTCACAATTCTGAGCTGTCTCTCTATAAAGCCATATGAAAATTGGTGGTGGCAGTCCCAGCCCAGAAATTGGATCCCCGGTGAACGTATCATTGGCACAGTCTCAGGGCCTCTCCAGCCATTCTGTTTGTGTGTTCTGGAATGCTCCCATATGGCAGGCACAGGAAAAACTCGAATTCCATTAGTTTCCTCAAGCATAGCTTAAAGGCGTGAGCGCCACCCTGGGTGAATCTAATGGGCCTTGAGTGCTGGGTTATGAGCAAGCACTTTCTAGTATCATTCTACAGAGGGGCCTCCCGGAAGGGTATGGTGACATTATTCATCGGGGAGGGAGGCAGAGGAGAATGTGTAGGAAAATGCCCTGTGCGATTTCTGGCCCTGAAGAAAATGGCATTGCTTTGTGAGAAGTGAATTGTTTTCTGGGTAGCCCGCAAGCTGTCTGTCCAGGGCCGGTCGTCACATGGAAAGATGAAGCCATTCACCCTAATCCATAAAAAAACTTTGAATGGGCAGCTCTGTTGTGACAGAGGCCACACAGCGAGGCCCAGCTCCCTTAAAGCAGAGTAGCCTACCTCCATGCTTCATCACGTGCCCTCTGACCTGCCCAAGAAGAAGGCAGCCAAAAAGAAGGAAGCTGCTGAAGTTCAACAGCAGCCCAGAGAGGGACATGAAGAAAATGGAGATGCAGTGACAGAACCACAGGTGGCAGAGGAGAAAAATGGGGCCAGTGGCAGAGAGACTCCCAGGTGGATCTGCTGACCAAGGAGCTAGAGGACTTGGAGGTGAAGAAGGCTGCTGCTCAAGCTGTCAACAGCACTAATGTCCACAATATCAACCTCTCACTTACCTTTCATGGTCAAGAACTGCTCAGTGACACCAAACTGGAATTAAACTCAGGTCGTCGTTATGGCCTCATTGGCTTAAATGGAATTGGCAAGTCCAAGCTGCTCTCTGCTATCAGGAAACGTGAACTACCCATCCCTAAGTACACTGAATCTACCTTCTGACTCGCGAGATGCCCCTTAGTGACAAGATACCCTTGCAGTGTGTGATGGAGGTCGACACAGAGCAGGCCATGCTGGGGAGGGAGGCTGAGTGGTTCGCTCACGAGGATGCTGAGAGTCAGAAGCTCATGGAGCCGTGTGAGTGCCTGGAAGAACTGGATGTGGAAGACATGAGGGTCTCGCAGATCTTACATGGGCTGGGTCTCACACCTGCCATGAAGCTCAAGAAACTAAAAGACTTCAGTGGGGGCTGGAGAATGAGAGTTGCCCTCTCCAAAGCCCTCTTTATTCTGCCCTTCATGCTGCTGCTGCACGCGCCCACCAACCACCTGGACCTGGATGCTCGTGGTGGTTGGAAGAAGAACTCTCCCATTCCCAGGATGTTCTGAGTGGTGTCTGTACCAACATCATTCACATGCACAAGAAACTGAAGTATTATGCAGGTAATTATCATCAGTACATGAAGACATGGCTGGAACTGGAGGAGAACCGAATGAAGAGGTTTCCCAGATTGTGCACATGAAGAGCTACATTGCTAGGTTTGGTCATGGCAGTGCCAAGCTGGCCCAGTAGGCCCAGAGCAAGGAGAAGACATTACAGCAAATAATGGCATCAGGATTGACAGAGCGGGTCATGAGCAACAAGACACTGTCATTTTATATCCTACCATGTGGTAAGATCCCTCCACCTGCCATTAAGGTGCACAATGTGAGCTTCAAGTATACAAAGGATGGGCCTTGCATCTGTAGGAATCTGAAATTTGGTATTGACCTCAACAATTTGGTATTAGCTCTGGTAGAACCAAATGGAGCACGGAAGTCAACTCTTCTGAAGCTGTTAACAGGAGAGCTACTACCCACAGATGAATGATCCAAAAACACTCTCAGGTCAAAATAGGGCATCACCATCAGCATTCACAAGAGCAGCTGGACTTAGACCTCTCTCCTATGGAGCAGATGATGAAGTGCTACAGAGAGATCTAGGAGAAGGAAGAAATGAGGAAGATCACTGGGCAATACAGTCTCACCAGAAAACAGCAGGTGAGCCCAATTCAGAACCTGTCGGATGGGCAGAAGTGCCAAGTGTGTCTGGCCTGGCTGCTCTGGCAGACCCCCACATGCTCTTCCGGGATGAGCTGACTAATTACCTGGAGACCACCACCATCGGTGTGCTGGGAGATGCTATCAATGAGTTTGAGGGTGGTATGATGCTAGTCAGCCACGACTTCAGACTCATTCAGCAGGTTGCACAGGAAATTCAGGTCTGTGAGAAGCAGACAATCACAAGTGGCCTGGCCTACAAGGAGCACCTCAAGTCTAAGCTGATAGATGAGGAGCCCCAGCTCACCAAGAGGATCCACAGGGGCCCCGGCTCCAGCCAGGAGCTCCTTCTGGGACTGACAGCTGCTCAGGACAGGACCTCGGCTACTACACTCCTGCACTGCTGCAGACCTGCTCCCCCAGCCTCTCCCCTGCCCCTCAAACTCCTTACTGCACTCTATTATCTTATCTACAACTGGACAGTACTTGTCCATCTCCTATCCTCCTACCAGTTACGTTTTTCCATGTCCAGACTCAGCTGGCTGTTCCCTCCAGCCCCTTGCTGGTTACCTGACCCTGAGTGTGATGTAGCCAGAGGCAGCTGAGTGTTAGCCAATGGCCCATGCCCTGGATTTCACCAGGATTGAAGTTCAGGATTCTCATTTTCTGGGTTTTGGTACTGTTGGAGGATACCCCCCAAGACCACTGCCCTTATTCCTTTGCTTCATGTTCAGGTGGCATCCTCCCTGTGTGAGTGTCTGTCTCTGTGTCAAATTCCCCCTTTTAAAAGAATGTAGTCATCTTGGATTAGGACCCATCCTAACAA
This sequence comes from Perodicticus potto, assembly GCA_963574655.1. Taxonomy (NCBI): domain Eukaryota; kingdom Metazoa; phylum Chordata; class Mammalia; order Primates; family Lorisidae; genus Perodicticus; species Perodicticus potto. The sequence continues at coordinate 32,839 of CAUYRH010099847.1, read as the reverse complement.
TCTCGCTTTAACTTGATTACCTTTATAAAGACCCTGTTTCTAATTAAGGTCACATTCTGAGTCAGCACCAGGGATTAACTCTTCAATATATCTATTTGGAGGGAGGAAGAAATTCCATGATACTACCCTTCCTTTCCACTCTACTTGGATCAAGGGAGGCCAGCTAATGGCCTCACTTCTACCAAAAAGTTTTTTCAACAACATCTCAGGCAGAGTTAGGCATGTCTTGCTCTATACCAGTTACCTGGTCCCACCTGGGAGTTGTATTCCTGAAGGATACCAAGTTGATCAACGAAGAACAGCCCAGTAGGAAAAAACTAAAAAAGGGTCTCTGGAGACAGGGCCCATCATGGGGAGCATGGCCAGAGGCAGGAGAGAGCCCTGGTACATGTAGGGAGCCAGAGGCAGGGTCCTGAGGGCACCAGAGAGCCCTGTTCATGTGCAAATTTTAAAGCGACTATTCCAGACAAGATGTAGAATGCAGAGTGGAGGTGGGTGTGTTCCTCGGGCTCAGCTTTTCTCTGCCGTGTGAAAGAATTAGACACAGTGATTTCCAACATCATTCCAGTACTAACATCTGTCACCCCTGCAATGACAGCATCATCCAGGATACTTGCCACCATCCAGGATAGCCCTGTAGGAGAGTTTGTGAGCCCCTCTGCATCAAGGGGTCCTGAACGCTCTTCATCAGAGCCTCCGGTAATCACTTCTTTCTGCATCCCTTTCCTGACCCTTCATGGTCAACACTCCTATTACAAATGACAGGTTAACAAGAGAAAGCATAACAAATTTATTTGATCCAAGTTTTACATGACATGGGAGTCTTCATAAATGAAAACCCAAAGATCCAGGGAAAACTGTTTTCATGCTTGGGTTCAAGGGAGAACAGAGAACCATGTAGAAATGTGATTGGACAAAAGGGTCTGATCTAACAGTAACAGACCGAGGGGAGACTCAGAGGGCCCGTCTGGGTAGCACTCCTTCCTCCCCATCTCCAGGGGGGGCAGGACTCCTCTGGAACAAGGGTCTTGGGACTGTCAGACAAGGCAGGACAGAGAATTTCTTTGGCCAGCTCCTGCACAGGAAAGCAGGGCAAGTTTAGAGTAGTTTCTGTGGCTTGCCTTGGGGGAGAGAGGAGAGCATGATAGGAAGGCAGGAGTGGGTCACAGAGAACTCACTTCCACTTCAGTTTAAAGTCCTCAGCACACTGAGTCACCATCTTTGGGGCATCACGTTCTGAGGCCTGACAATGGTCACATTGGCGCAAAAGCGGGATGGGAACAGCACATGCAAAGGGAACCCTCTCAGGGCTATGCTGTTCTGTGCCTGTCCCTACCGGCCTCTCCAGGGCTCTGCAGCTTTTCTGGCTGACTGCTTATCCCAGGCCCAGAATTTGCTTATGAGACGCAGTTTGTGGGCAGTTCCACCCCACCCTATAAAGTTCCAGTGCATCGGTTTGACTTGGTGGGGATTTATGGCTGCAGTGAAGCCTCTGAGCTTGGGCGTCAGCATTTTGCTTGGCTCAGAGGCCTGCGTGTTTGAACTAATCAATAGTTAAGTGGCATTGAGGCTGCCTCCAGGGGGCAGGAAGGCTGCTGGTATCAGGTGAGCATGGCACAGAGGACAGTGTGGCAGCCTGGGAAGTCCTAGAAGTCCAGCTCTGAGGTGGGGGGCCCAGGATGAGCCAACCCCAGCTCTGCTCAGGACTGAGAGCCAAGCCGGAAGAGGACTAGATGGACTGAAGGAGTGACCCCACAGAAATGGCCACATGTCAGGCCCTGTGTTGTCTTCATCCTTCTCCATGAGGATGATGTATCTAAAAGCTAAATAAACTAAACTAGAAGAACCTGCTGCATTGATTGGGCTCGACAGAAAAGGTTGTATCTGAAAAGAACAGATGGTGCTTAAAATTATTGGAAGGGAGCGAGAGTTAGGAAACCAAATTCCAGACTCCCACTGGCCACTGGCGGGAGATATATCCACACCTTTACCTCCTTACAAAAAGAAAAAGGGGGAGAAAGTCACCTGGCACTCTAATCAGAGAAAATCACCACCCACCCGCCAGAAAGATTGTCTGGCAGGTTTGTGGAGTGGGAAACCCCGCTGGGATCCCCTCTTGTGGTCTCTTCTGTAATTCTAAGTGATTTCTGGGATGCCAGCACCAACTAAGCTCCCTCTGTTCTGCTTCCCCTGCCCAGAACTCAGCTGAGTTCCTACCCGCAGCTCGCTGATGAGGGAGGTTCAGCAGATGTAGAGGAAGAGACCTGCATGGGACCTAACCCAAAATACAAAAAAAAAAAAAAAACGAAAGAGGAAATTTAGGATTCTCAGGGATGCCACTCTTGATTGAAGAAGTTTTCTCTCATGTGATTATTTTTGCCTGGATAATCAGTGTTTTTTCCTTTGAAAAGAAGTAAAAATGCTAATGAAGCTCCTATGTGTTTCTTTCTACAAACCAGAGCAAACAAGAATGTGTCTTGGGCAATAAGATTGGAACCCATAGTTGCTTGGGAATCAGCTAACACCTTAAACAGTTCATTTTAACTAGTAACGGTCTAAGTGCATGCCAGCTTACCAGTTCTCAATGGGGGTGGGGGCCAAGCCCTTTGCTTCCCATGTGGTCTATTGACTAGAGTTCTACAATGTCTTTCACATAAGTCATATCTATGACACCTCACGATGTTCTGTTTCAGTTTCTTTAAAAGGCAAAAAATTTCAAAATACTTGTGAAATAATCTGAAGGCCTTCTGGATTTTTAAGATTTTCTTTCTCCTGGTTTCTTTTTGCCACCCATTCATATGTAATTCAACAGCAATTATTTGTAGTCCTTCATCGCTATTAGTCTTTCCAAAGTATTTGAATTTCTCCCACATGTTTCATCCACTTAATGAGTATAGCTGGCATGAATGGGCTTGGGAACTGCAGGGGCAGAAGGGTGTGATACCTCTCCTGACCCATCATAAGGGTCATGGCCAATACTCCTATCACAAAAGATAGGTTAACAAGAGAAAAGCATAGCGATTTTATTTCACCCAAGTCTTACATGACCTAGGAGACTTCGGAAATGAAAATCTAAAGACCCAGAGTGAAATGTCTGCTTTTTATTCTTGGGTTCAATGAAGACTGGACAGCTGTGTAGAAATGTCATTGGACAAAAAGAGTCTGATCTAAGGGTAACAGACTGAGGGGGAGACCCAGCAAGGCCCCATCTATTCAGGTTGTTCTCAGCCGCTCTGTACAGCATTCCTTTCCCCAGGTTAGGGAGAAGGACCCCCTGAAACAAGGGCTTTCAAAGGAGAGGGAGAAAGTACCCTGTCCAGGGTTTAATGGCTTACTTTGGGGGTTCCAGTTTCTGTGACTTATCATGAGGAAGAGGAATTCTGGTTGTTGCAACTTGGATGGAAGACAGGAGGAGAGGAGAAGGCCAGAGAGATTTGCTTCTGAGGCCTTCCAGTGCCCTTCATTTCAAAGTCCTCAGCATACCAAGGTGCCACACTTCAGGGCATCTTGTTCTGAGTCTACCAGAGCAAACATAACTGAATCTCAGTGGGTGGGTAACTCATGTGATGGGAACAGAAGGTGCAGGAGTACTAAAAAACAACCTTGAAACCCCAGTAACCTCGAATACTCAGTAACTTTGAGCATTTGGCAATCCTAAACATCCAGTAACTTTCAATATTCAGTAAACTTCAATACTCAGTAACCTCAAAAACTTGGCAAGCTTGAACATTCAACAACGTTGAACACTCAGTAACCTCAAACATGAAACAAGCTTGAACATTCAATGACCTTGAACACTCTGTAACCTTAAACATTAGGTAACCTTGAACATTCAGTAGCCTTGACCACTCAATAACCTTGAGTATTCAGTGCACTTGAACACTTAGTAACCTTACACACTCAGGAAACATGAACACCCAGTAACCTTGACTGCTCAGTAACCTTGAACATTCAATAACCTGAAATCCTGAGTAGCCTTGAATATTCACAGGGCATAGGGTTTTATACTGAATGTAAAATGTTAATCTTATGCTAATCCAGCAAGCAAATTGGTCACATGGAGGCCAGAGAAGAACATTTCTACTCTTATTTTTCCTTACACCCATGGCTATGATCAGGCTACTCCTCTCAACCCTCCTCCAATGACCGAGTGGCTGGATTCTCAGTCTCCTACTTCCTGGCCTGCTATATAGAATGAAGAAAAAAAAAAATCTCACCCAGAGACCCCGGTAGATGTCTGCCTCCCTCAAGCCTGCATATTCCAACACAGATTTGTAAGGATACAGAACTTGAGTAGAAAAGGAATAGGGCAGCCTGACAGAACATTGAGAAGGGCCAAAATATTTCCAGAATGCACCCTTTCCTAAGTATTGTTCTTCTAACATTACTCACCTCTAACCAGCCATAAAGCTCTTCTAAAGAAATAATTACTTACATTTGGCATAAATCTAACTATGTGCAATATAGCAGGAAGTATAAGTTTTAAAGATCAAGAGTCCTGGGTTCACGCTGCCTCTTAGCACTTATGTAAGCTCTCTGAGCCTCAATAATCTCACCTATAAAATAAGGAGAATAACATCTGTTTCATGCATTTGTTGTGAAAACTAAGTAAAATAAAGTAAAATATCTGCCTTAAATCCTTTCTGGAATGAAGCAGAACATAAATAGGCACACATGCACACATATGCAAATGAAGTATGCACCAAGGGCCTGGCACCATGTCCCTTAGAATGTCTGCGTTAGTTCCCTTGGTTCTTCATCTTCCTCTGGGGAATGGAAGGAGTCCTGAAATCCTTTATGTTCAGGGTTGGGAGTCTCTTCCCCCAAACTCCCGCAATCCTGTCACATGGTCAGTTTCCTGTTGTGCCTTTTTATGAGGTCGTCAGCCACACTGGGTTTAGGAGAAGGAACAAACACAAACACAGTGGCATGATGACAGCGTCAGCTGGTGCTCATTGAATGTTAACCACATGCTATACGTTTCTTAACCCATGTGATCATCATAACACCCCTGTAAGAATCATTTAGTAGGGAATGATAAAATTCAGGCACAGAGAGGTTAGATGAGGTAGCTGGCCTGAGGTCACACAGCTGATAAGAGAATTGAAATTATAAACCAGGAAGTATGATTCCAAAGTATCTGCTCTTAATCTTTACACTCTCTTAAGGAAGGAAAGGAAAAGGGAAGAAGGAACAGGATAGAGAGAGGGAGAGAAGGAGGAAGAAAGAGAGAGGAGGGAGGGAAATTGGAAGAGGCTAAAGAGAGGTCAGGAAAAGGAGCCCAGCACTATTCATTTTTCCTTTGTTCCAAAGCATGAGGAAAGAATTAGGGAAACATGGTTTGAAACATCTCACCTCCCACTCCTGGAAAGCCAGGCCACGTTCATATCCTAGTCACCCACACTATATCTCTGATGAAACTATATAAAACTGCTCTCTAGCTAACAATGCTAAGGTCTCAACCGGGTCAAGCTGCGACCCCAGGGAGCTCATCCCTGCCTCAGCCCCTCCTCCACTACCCCAACGGGGACCTAACGACCTCAGGAAGCTCTTCTCCTCCAGGTACCGATGGAACCAAGATTTCTGCCCAGCCTGGAACTCATTTCTGTCCAGATCTGATCCTCCCCAGAGCACATTCATTTAACCTGTGGGACACTGAAGGGCAAGTGAATAACAAAGCCAAGGCTACTTGGATAAAAGACCCCGTGCCACATGCCACATGTAATTATTATTATGGAAAATTAACAAGCAACAAAGGACTTCACACTAAAATTTACATTGATCTGGCATTTTTTCCCCCTGCTATCTCCCATAAAAATGCTTTAAATGCAGGCTGATTTAATGGAAACGATAAAAAATTGTGCTGAATGGTTTATATTTGCTGCAGAATTATTACAACGTATATTTTAAGGAAAACTTGAAAGTTATGTGTTTTTTTCCTGTGCGTAAGATTAGGGAGCAATTGCCTTTTTTTTTCTCTCTCTCCCTGTATTGATCTGGATGAGTGCCTTGCTTCTCACAAGCGCCTTGTCTGACTACCCATCAAGAGAGAGAATCTTCAAAAAGGCACATGTAGGGGAATGCCAGCCATGTGGCCTGAGCCCTGACAGGGTTATGCTTGATAATAATTGTCACATGACTGAGTTCTATGTGATGGGACTCGGCCGGTTATCCAGTTTATGTGGTTTTGGTCATTCTGGATCTAACCCTTGAGTTCAGCTATTCCAGCTAGGCGTTTTTAACCACCGCCCAAAGACTTGGTTCTGATGACCATGACAGAACAGGGAGATGGCCACATCTTGTAGCTTCAGGTGCCCAGCCATGTTCACCAGAAATTGAAACAAAGCCTCAGGAGGATAGTTTCTGACCTTGAAGAGCTTAAACGGCAGTGTAAGATGGTGTTTTAACAACTAAGGAGTCATACTAACCTGGTTTTAAAATTCAGCTCCAGGCAGAGCACATACTAGTCCTACAATCAATGTTAACCATTGCTGATCATATTATTTGTTATTATTATTGGTGTTGCTGCTATAAGTAATACTCACATTGACTTTGTACAATCCTGACCTCCATTGTAGAGAACATTTATGCACCACATAGGAACTAAGGGTGAGAAATCATGTACCCTTCAGGGATCAATTAATGTAATTCCCTGATTCCTTCTGATTAGCTCTTGGCAAATGAGGGACAAACAGCTATGTGATGAGCCATGGAGTGACACTACGTCCTTCCTGAAATCCTCAGCCCTCCCCAGTCCTTAGGCTCCTCCTTGTTGAGAAGGTGTTGTCACCACATGGATGAATAATAGCTATTAATAATATTAATGAATTGACGTGAACATTTAGATTAACTTAGCTCTATTGCCACATAAATTTTGGCCAAGAATGTCAGAATCTTATCTGATTTAACAGAAATTATGTTCATGCATTTGTCCATTCAACAAATATTTTCTGAGTATTTATGATGCATGAGGCACTAGAGACACAATAATGGATGATCCCCTACCCCGGCATAAAGGAGGTGGGAAGATGAGAAACCATCCTTCGTGTCAAGGCCAATGGGAAACCTAGATTCCTACCAGACCGGACCACCTGGTCTCTGAACACACATCAGCCTCTGCTCATGTGTTCATTCCAGTCTCTCTGCATTGCTCATTTCCCAGTTTCTGGCCCCTCTTCATGATGAATCCCCAAGTTACACCTGTCCTGACCACCCAGTCAAAGTGTTTTGTTCAGAAAATTCACATAAAGTTGGAGACATTTTCTCTGATTGAGAATGTAATTAATCAGAAAACATCCAAAATCCCCGGAATTAGATTAGGCATTTGAAGGAGTGCCTTTCAAAGTCATCAGGCAAATGAGGGGTAGAGCCAGGACTGGAACTCGAGCGCTCCAGAGAGACACGTGGAAGATAATGGATTGTGACAGGCTGTCCATACAGTCCTTCTGGCTTCCTGCAGTCCAGATGGACACCCCATACCGTCAAATTGATTGATTGAGGCACCAGCACGGAGACAGTCACAGATCCCCAGCACACGCACACAGCTGCATGCCTATTTCGAGGAGGCTCCAGGTCAGAACATAACCTTCCCTTTGAAAACCTATGTAGAGTCGCCACCAGACAGAGCAAGGAATGTAGGGCCTTAAAGAGCTAGTTTCGTGATCACTGGGATGCAAGCAAAGAAAATGGAGGCAGACAGAAGAGAGCTTAGCTCTGTTTTTCACTGGGTTTTTGTCTGTCTCGTGAAATCTGACCCTAGGCATAAGCTTGCCCTTTCCTGGTCCCAAATTCCCTGGATATAAAATACATGTTTGGCAACTACTCTGAAAGTTATTAAAGTTGCAGCAGTAAACTATGGGAGGCCAGAGAATTTCAGACAAAAGTTATTGCATCGGTAACTCAGAAACTAATTCCTAAAACTCTTGACACATTTATCCAGAGGGCTAGTGCCAATATAGAAATGGAAATCATTGTCAAGGGCCACTGTGTACCTGAAATTAAAATCCGTCATTCCTCAGAGCAGAGAGCTATGATTTGGGAAGAATATGAATACCCATGCCTTTCACCACCATCTTTCCTCAAAAATAGGTCCTTTATTGTTCAGAAGAACAAGAAACATTCTGCTCCTTTGTTTGCTGTAAGAGCCATTTGTTTACACCTTCTTTTCCGAACACAAGTTTCTTTCCCAGTCTCACATTTAAACTAAAAGGGCTCCTTCTCTTCAATTGCACTGGTTGTATTTTGAATGGAAATCCTGCTGGGTACAGTAACAGAGAACAAATTTTACAATAGCAATAATCCCTTCTACTGGACCTATTGTGGGGAAACTCAATACACTTTTATTAAATGGCTGAAGAATTGGCCCCAGTGATCTGCACTAACTACAGAGAGCATAGGTAGGGAACGAAACTATCTCCTTCATTCTACAGACACCCACTGCATGTCCAGATGCCTTCCAGGGAGGAAGATGAAACTGCCATCCATGTACACCCCTCTGAAAGAGGTCGTCATGCACCTTAGCCATGGCCTTCATCACTCAAAGGTAGCAAAGACAGAAAAGATTTGATGGAACTCAGTGTTAGCAAGCACATGCTGACATGAGCCCCCTGATTCACTATGAGGGGATCAACAATATGCCTCAGAGTTTTGAACGTCTAAGCACTGATTCTAAGAATTTGTCGTAAGGCCATATTTAGATAAGTACACAGGGTTAGCCACAGCATGATCAGGATAGAGAAAAACTCAGACGCAATGCACAAATCATTAAAAATGCAATCATTGAAATGATAATGCAACCTATGTTTATTCTCTCATGACTCACCGTTGAGTGGGCAATCGTGGAACAGCATATGCAGTCTGGTCTCATTTATGTAAAATTAAAGCTGACAGGTTATTTGCTGATATGGTAACTATCATTATCCTTGGACAATACTGTTCTGAGTGACTTTTACCTTCCTTTACCAACTTTTCTGACTTGTTGAATTTTTAAACACATTTTTATAGTTAGCATCACTTTACACGTGGGGGATTGGAATGATTTTTCTGTTTTTTTTGTTAATTTTTAAACAAAAAAGCTAGTTCTTCACTAAATCGTTTACCATTTGTATTGCCATACTTAAGCCCAACCTAGTGATAAGAAAATCTGAACTTGGGCACCGTGGCTCACATCTGTAATCCTGGCCTTAGGCCAAGGCAGGAGGATTGCTTGAGCCCAAGAGTTCAAGATCAGCCTGAGCAAGAGCAAAATCCCATTTCTACAAAAAATAGAAAAATTAGCCAGAAATGGTGGCACACACCTCTAATCCAGTTGCTTGGGAGATTGAGGTAGGAGAATTGCTTGAGCCCAGGAGTTTGAGGTTGCAATGAGCTCTGATGACACCACTACACTCTAGCCTGGGCAATAGAGCCAGATCTTGTCTCAAAGAAAAAAATATCTGAAATATTACAATGATTTCATGGGTGTATAAATAAGTAAAAACCCACCAATTTATAGACTTTAATTCATCAAATTACAGAAGAATCTCCATAGTTGACCACCTCCCTACATTCACTACCTCCTTAAGTTGACCTAATTTTCATAGACCAGACATGTACCACATGTACACATCAGTACAGTAGGCCTAATTCCTTATGTTGACTGCTTTGTTATACAGTCCCTTGTCAATTTACAGAGGTTCTACTGTATATACTTTTGGTACATGTAATTTATTATATATCAAATAAACCTCAATAAAATTGGGGTATTTTAGGAAAGAAGATATGACATAAGCCAGGTAGTTTTCATTCTCCACACAAACTTTTCAAAAAATATATGTGTGTGTGTGTGTGTGTGTGTGTGTGTGTGTATACATATATATATTTGAATCAATGTTGGAAAGTAAATTTGATGTTCCAATCAGTGACAGAAGGTTATTTCAAGAGGTTAATAGCATGAGCAAGGTGTAAAAATGTTCATTTAGCTCATTCTCTGTTCTGTGACAATGTCAATGTCCTTGATTATAGATGGATGCCAAGCTCACCATTTCACCTGCTTTTGTCTACTCCTGTTTGCACTTTTTGCAAAGTCCATGTCAATCTTATGTACTTTTTACCCCAAAATACATGGTTCAGTGCACTTTAATTTTCTTGCAGAAAGTAAATAGCTCTTGCTAGCTTCCCTTAAGTAAGTATATAACGAACCTGAGGGTTCTGAGATTTGGTATCAGATAAAATTTTAAAAACCAAGCATTGTTCCAAAACTGATACACGTTTTGTAGACTTTTCTTTGACTCTGCTGCCAGGTTTTCTGAGTGTATCTATTCCTTCTTTATAAGACTACCTACTGAAATAGTCCAAAGTCCTTCAATTGCCATAAAAAGAATATGACAAAGAAAATGTCAGTAGCTAGAACACATTTCAAAATTGGATCTCTGAGTTAGCTGGATAAGGAGGAAACAGCTATTTGTGCATTGCCATCAGGGTCCCATCTTCCATGCTACTTAGGGTTTCATTTCTTGGTCCTCATAAACAGCTAAATGTGAGCCCTGAAATCACTGCAGATGCATGGCCCTCTCTGCAGGTTAGACCTGATTCTCATCACTGTTTCTTTATGCTTTTCTCCTCTGCTTTCCGATGCAACCAGTTGGACAGTGCTTCAGGGAAGAATTGGCCGCCCAGAGAATCCATTCCGAGTGGCCCTAGAATACATCTCCAGTGGAAATCGAAGCTTGTCTGCGGTGAACTTCTTTGCCCTGAAGAACTGCAGTGAAGGTATCTGAGTCTTGTTTTTCCCTTCCACTCCTTGGTACCTTTATTGTCTTAGGTGTGCCAAAACCCTGCAGTTGTGCTTAGCTGGAGATGAGCACATTTACAAAGAAAAGTCCGCACTGTTCAGGGACTCTTTCTAAATAATTCCAAGTCTTCCCTAGCCTGGGTAATCTATTTCCAAAATCCAGTCAAAATTGTATCTACTTAGCTCAAAACTTCATTAAATACAATATAGTCTTTGGCTTAACTTTCTTGGCTACCAAATGCTTTCAATTATTTTTGTAATTATTACAAAAAATTTCAAATGTATATAGTAAATAGAAAAATGCAATGAACTCTCATGCACCCTTAAACCGACTTTAACAGTTGACATTCTGCCATTTTTGTTTCATCAATATCTCGGCTCAATCATTACCCTCCCTTCCACTTGATGATGATTATTATTTTACTTTTTTCCCCCTGAGGTAGAATTTACAACTAAGTATTTTTAATGACTTTATATAACCTATTATTAATAATGGACAACATGGGAAATGGTTTAATGTGAAATTTTTAGTTTATTTTATGGAACTCATTAGGTCATAGACCACTGTGTCACTGAATTCCTTTCACATAAGATCCACGTTGTGAATTTATTTCCGGTTTTATTAAAAAGAGAAGATATATCTCTTCCAAAGAATAATTTTTTGATTTCATTTTTTTGCCTTTGCTGCCAGGAAACTCTGGACTAAATGCAATACTCCATGACAGTAATAATAACTGTGTAGGTTTTTTTTATACGTATATTTCCCTCTCTCACTGCAAATTTTTGATCTTCTATTCATATTTTCAAGATCAGATTTTGTATGTATGTTTCATTAAACATTGCCTCAAGCCTGACTGGTAAGAAAGGCAACATGAATCATCAATAGACATATGAGGTCGATCTTTCCTTTATTCTTGAGAAACTCCAGGGTCATAATTATAAACTCCCTTTGTTATTTCCCATATGTAAAGGGTATAAACGATGGATTTGAATTATATGAAACTTTAGGAATAAGTCGTTTTCATTGTTGCTGCTCTCCTTCTGTGCCTGCCTCTACCCAGAGGCTCACTGGGGTGGGCACTGGGGTGGAATCTGTGGTTTGAGAGGCCCCAAAACGAAATGTGGACAGGAAGGGAAGCTTGGGGTAACTTCCAGACCTAAATTGTCAATTTAGACTATTCATAAACTACAAACGCCCACAAGACACAATCCTCTGTTACATGTGCAGGCCTGGATTTGAACCATGTGCCTCATGGAGGTAGTGTATGAAAGAGACTCGGGGACCCCCACGGACCTCTAGCTCCTTGTTCTGCTGTGGCTATTCATTTGTTGCTGATCTTGCAAGAAATTTTACAACATGTATTTTGTTGTTGTTGTTCCTACTGTTGTTGTTTTAGTCAAAACTGGTTTACATGTGGGAAAAAGAAAAATCCCAAAATGTGATAGATTGAACCTCAGTTCAAGTGGAAAAGGTGGCTAACCAGTGATATGAAGCAATGTTCAAAAAACATGTGGTTTGTGTACAAGCCAGGGGCTTGCACAATTGTGTCTGCTCCCATGAACTTGAGGATTTGTGAATGTCTCTGGTCATCATTAGTCCTCACAGATGTCAAGGATCTATGTATGTACCATACAAAAGAGGCCATCTGTTGAAATGGAACCAGGTAACAAGAATATGACAGGGAGAATGTATCAGTTCCTAGAATGTTCTCATTTGATCAACATCAGGAAAAGGGAATAAAAGACTACAAACCCCCAGTTAGCAGGCCCAGCACAAATACTCATGCAAAAATTTCTTGATCTAAAACAAAAAAATTACCTTACATGTTCAAATCAAGGATCTCAAGTACTTATACAGATGTTTCCTCCCTTACCCTGCAATTCCCTCTCCTCTTTAGCTTGTGTTACATTTGCAGTAAATCTGTTGTAGAGCTTGAGACCTGTTTATTGTCTGCTTCTTTACCCTAATGAAACCAATAGAGTTGACCTCATAACTTTCTCTAATAAGCAAAAAGGTTTCTTCTGGCAGGGCGCCCTCTTAGAAGAGGCACAAGACAAGTCTGTTTCTGATTCTCTAGGGAAGGTGTCTTGGTCCAGAGATTGAGGAAGGTTCTCAGAATGCAGCTACCTTTCTTCAGAGGCTCCAGAGCCTGGATCCAAGAACAGATGGTCTTTATATGTAAGCATCCATTCTCTGCATTTCTTCTCTGACTCAGACCACCTGTGGCCCACAACAGACATGAAGAGATTGCTGTGGATGTGTAAGGCAGAGAACAGTGAATAGCAAAGTAATTACAGTGCTTCTTTAGAGTTTCCAACCTTCCTTTCCATAGTAGATTAAATTCAGGTACATGTCAGTTAGTGTTGCCAGCACAAGAATCATCCTGAAACTACAATCACATACATAAAGGGAAAGCATTCTTAAGACCTCTTTGATGTAGACAAATGGTTATGTTTTCTGGGGTCATTGCTTTGGTTCAGTTATGCAGAGGAGATAAAATGAGAGAAGTGATAGCTCTTAAAGGGTGGACAGGGTGGGAGACATTGCAGACAGGTCTGCGGGAGGCCTAGTTTATATTCTGATAGCAACTTGGTCCTCTCCTGATTAGGCCTGTACAGAGCACAAGGAGAGCACACACTACTGTAGAACGCTACAGCTCTTCCTTGGGCCACTGAAGAGAGGTGTCCTCATCTGGAAAACCCTTGCAGGGAACAGTGGGACAATTCTTCCCACATAGGAAACAATGGCTATCTATGAATGTCATCAGGACAGAGGCCATGTCTATTTCCTCTCTAAATTCTTACATCTATCATAATCTGTAACACTAAGTATATGTTCTGTTGATGTAGGCTAATAGCAGAAATAAAGCTAACACAGATGGAGCATTCATCACGTGCAAAAGCCAAGTGTCACCCCCTTTAGGTACTGCAAGCTTTACAGTAATGCTACAAATGAGGGCCATTATTTTCCTGTTTCAGAGAGGGAAACAGAAGCTTATAGACAGTTCAAAACTTGCCAAGGTCATTCAGTTAGTGAAAGGTAGAGCCGTTCTCGATCCCAAGTTGATCTGACCACACAGTCAGTTTTTCTGTCCACTGTATCCTACTGGTACAGTGGAATGTGTAGAGGCTAAGCTTTTATTTACTACTGAGAACCTGATTCTTCCTATTCCTCTTATCCCTACAATGAAATGCCAGAACCAAGAGCTCTAGACTGGCTTCTCTATTCTGTCACTTTCTAGATGCTACTGTTGCTATCTCTTGAACTTACCTGTCTGACTGCTTCATTTTCTTAGCCATGTGCTTTATGCCTCTTATATTCTTCATATAGGCAAACCTGAACTTTGGCAGCAGACGGTCTCTCTGACACCATTATTCATCCTTCATACATTGCCAGACAAATCTCCTCAATATTCTATTTCCTTGTGGCACTGTCATGAGACGTAGGTAACTTCTTATTGCCTCCCACATACGAAAATAACATATAGGGTCTAGGCTGGACCACCCCATTCATTTCCTGGGGCCAGGAAATGCCATTTGCAGCTTCAGAAATTCTGCATGGAATATTTTTCTCTCTGCATTTAAATTTAGTAGCAGTTTTATAATCAATTAGTCATTTTCAGACCCTAACTTGAGGGACTTTGTCTTATATTTCTCTTATTTCTCCAGGGAACAGTTAGCACAGTGCTAACCACATAGAAAATAATCATATAAATACATGTTGGCTGATTGGTTAATCAATCAATTGATAAATGCTGCTCTTGATTTTATAGCTTTTGGCTATTACCATACTACTTCCAAAAGAAAGTAGCTGTGAGTAGAAATTGCTTAGAATGGGTTTTTTCCTGCAAGATCAGTTTGTATATTCAGCACAGACAAGAGGGACACCAGCCTCCAGAGATGCCCATGCCTGGCTCCCGGAGAACCCTTTTGTTGTTTGTGCCAGTCACTAAACCTTTCTTTCCTTAGCAGACAACACAGAGCAATAGAATTATGCAGGACACTCATCACAACCCCTGGATTCCGAGATGCCTCAAAAATACTCATGTCGGTTGGGCACAGGACTAGCTTCTAGAACAGGATTTGAAAAGGATCAGTGTGCCTCTGAGAAGCTCATAAACACACATAGCACTGCAGAGGCTCTTCAAGCACTTCCGGGACCAGGCCCTGTTCTGTGCACAGTGCATGTATTGACTTATTTCATCCACACAACAGTGCTGTAGGTGTGTGTCACCATTATCATCACCCCATCATGTGGACGGGAAAATCAACAGATAAAGACCTAAGTAACGTCCCCAAAGCCACACGGCCCATATTGGAATGGAGCCCATCTGGCTCCAGAATCCATGTTCTTAGATGCCACACTTTGCTACTGCCTATGAAAGGCCACAGCTGGGAGAGATCCCAGGAAACACCCGACCTGCCTCTCTTACCATGTGAAAAGGAACAAAGAGGCAAAGATTTTCTTAAAATGTGATACATGAAGTCACTGATCACTATGCTTTCTGCCTCCCCCTTATGGTTGTCAAGTTCTCAATTTTTCTAAGAAACCAATTCAGTTTTTCCCTCTCCCTGCCCAGACTGGCCAAAGGCAGTTGAGATGGAACACTGCCCAGAGGTCAATATGAAAATAAAGCGTTGCAAAGGCACTAACCCAGGATAAACAGGGAGCCGTGACAGCTCCCACGAGAGCCTGCATGCAGGCAACTACAGGCCGCGATAGTTCCCCTTCTCTTTTCACAAACCTGCAAGAACCACTTCTGAGTTTTCCCAGGCCAGAGCCATACTCAGCTCACTGACAGATTTCTCCAAAGAAGTCTTCTTAGTCCCTTACCCTGCAGACACTTTCACACATATTATCTCCAATCCATGCTTTAGAAAGGATGTTACAACCCTCACCGCGTCAGGGAGGCATTATCTCACCAACTTCTGGAGCTCAGGAAGGGGGAGAAGTCCAAGGCATCAAATCCAGCCCCATTCCCACGGGGAGCTGGGAACACGAGTCCACAAAGCGCTGGAGCTGTACATATCTTAACCTCCCTGGAGGTGGAATGAGGAGGTTTGAACTATGGTCTTCAAACATTTTGTAGAAGCCAAACCCTTAGTTCAAACAAAGTCAGATGTCCAGGAGTAGGGCCACCGTATGGAAATGAGGGTGAGGGACTCAGAACCTACCTACCTACCTGCTCCACAGCCCCGGACGTCCCTGGGCAACAGGGCTTCATGAAATATGGTTTAAGAACTACAGGTCAGTCTGATTTACTCCAGGTTTTAGGGCCCTATCATTCTACGCTTGCTTAAAATGTGAAAGCCAAAGATATGTCCTTGTTAAAAACCTTAAACTCTGAATATGGACCACGTTCACAAGGCAAGTTCTTAGCCACGTAGGTCTTGGAAGTGCTGGGTACAGAGCTATATAAATGCTGCCAACGAAAAAAAAAGAAAGAAAGAAAAAATGATGGCATGTCCCAGCCTGGCCCCCTCCCCTACTCCACCAAAGACAATGAGAAGCAAGGGAGGATGTCCTCCTTAGGCTAAAGGGGGACAAGAGGAAATGACAGAAGCTGAACAAGCAGATTCAGATCCTGGGCCAGCCATGTGGAACCAATCAGCGTCTGGAGTAGGCTCCGAAATCCAGCTGGGTAGGATGAGGGATTACTTCATGGGCTCCTGGCAGCCTGGCCCAAACTGGGCATTTTCTGTTCCAACAGCAAGCAGCGCCTCAGCAGGACTCTAAGTCTGTGCTTGTACATGTAAAACACAGACCACAGTGGCGCTCTGTCTCGGGGCTGCCAGCAGAACCCTCACTGTGTGGCAGACCCAGCCATCCACACAGGCATCCTCCCATTCACGCCACAGACAATTTACTGCACAAACACGAGATCCGAGGTGCTCGGTAGCACAATGGATGGTGCATTGGATGGCTAGTGACACCGATATAAGATTGTTTCTGTTAAGACTGAATTTTCATGCGGTGGCTTTGATATCACTCTCACAGGACTGCTCCCAGTGGGCACACTGACTTACATTTAACTTGAGCCAGAGGTAGTGGGTGGTAGGTGCTCCATTCGTAGAGTTGTCTTCCTCCAATGTCCCTTTCTCAGAAAGACCACAAAATGAGCACTGAAGCAGCAACCAGAAAACCTTTCCCCCTCTTCCTTGGCAAAGGCTAGCCAGCTCTTCAAATCAGAAGAGGTCAAATCATTAAAGGTCTCCCCCAGATTTTGCACATCGTTTTTAATCAAACATAGAAATAAATCATTGTCCTGAGTTTGACCTTGTCATGGGATTCACCAAGAAGATGGCTACGGAGGTGCATGGAGAAGCTTCTGTGGAGAAGCTTTTGAGAACTAAGCTGTCCCCTTGCTGCTGCTCCATTTCTCCTGGAGAAATTTCCATGCATAGAAGCAAACTGGCTCCTCTGATGCCTCCAAAGCTTTGTGATGTTAATTAAAGACCGGCTGAATGCCAAGGGGGTAATGAAAGACAAGCACCGCTAACCCCAGAGGTGCCACTTCCTGCGGTGGTCACTTCAACTGACTGAATCAACTGTGCATTGGTGGGGTCTGTTGCTTGGAAGCAAACAGCAAGGAGAAATCACAGTCACAGCCTTTATATCCTCCTTTATCTCTTGTGCTTCACCCCAGGTGACCGTGAACCCCATTTTCAAAGCACTCCTCCTCTTAACTCCCTATTTCCAAAAGAAAACCATTAAAATTACAATTTCATCTAGCCCCTAAGGTCTGCGCACATTTCTCCAAACTCACCTCCCCAGCCTGGACTTCTATCCCTTCAGTGCCCCCTGCAGCGAGCTCTTCAGCTTTCAACGTCCTGCAAATCTTTTCAATTCTCAGCTTAAATACTGTTTTCTCCAAGAAGTCTCCACTCAGAATCATGTTTCCGTGTACTTCTATTTTAGAACAGTCTACTTCTCTCCAGAGTTATTTACATGCCTCACTCAATAGATGCCAAGTTCCTAGAATCGAAGACCATCTTCTTTTTCTTAATCTCTGTATCCCAATTAGCAGCTGAGAGTGATGTATTTTTCATGGTGAACACTCAGTAAAGGTTTGCTTATTCCAATGTAGGAGAGAGATTATAGACTGAATGAATTTGGAATCCCAGTTTCATCCCTCACCACCTTTTTGAGCTTTGAGGTTTCCTAACTCTGAGTTTCCATTTTCTCATTAGTAAATACATAATTATAGGTGTGTTGAAAAATTAAAACAGATATTGTGGTCAGGCAAGGTGGGTCACTCCTGTAATCCTAGCACTTGGGAGGCTGAGATGGGTGGATCGCCTGAGCTCATGGGTTCAAGGCCAGCCTGAGACAGAGTGAGACCCTGTCTCTAAAAATAGCCAGGCACTGTGGCGGCACCTGTAGTCCCAGCTACCTGGGAGGCTGGGGCAAGAGAATCACTTGAACCCAAGAGTTTAAGGTTGTTGTGAACTAAGATGCCACAGTACTGTACCAAGGCTGACGAAGTAAGACTCTGTCTCAAAGAAAAAAAAAAACCAGTTATTGTGTGCAGAACCCCTAGCACAGTGCCTGGCACAATAAATGTCCTCTCGGTTCAACATTCTTTGACCAGGCTGAATCTACTCATTCTGGAACCCAGCTGAATAATTCTGCATGATCATTCCAGTTTACAGATTCACACTCCCCTCCCGCTTTTCCATCTGGCTCTTGTTCTAGTCATTGGGCAGAGGGAAAAGGTACCTCATTTCCAGTGGACACTCTGATAGCCCAGATCTGCTTTCTGACTCCAAACAAAGTAAGTTGCTTCTTATTCCCCCAATCTATGTTTTGACCCCTGATAAAGTCACTTTTTCCCTTCGTGACTGGGTTTACAGCGTCCTTTGTGCCACACAAAGAAGCAATACTGCTCAGTCCTGTGGGAGAGTTGGGGCAGAGGAAGTCCTCCGACATGCTTGTCATGCTGCCTTTCTGCAAAACGGCCAGCCAGGAGCAGGTGGAACCAAGACAAAATGTGCTGGCCCTTCTTTCTTCACGTGTGCACAGCTGCTGTTGGCAAAGGCATCCTTACTCTGGAATGGCTTATTCATAATCACTAATAAAGCCAATTTAAAATGTCCTGTGAAGTGCTTAGAAACAATCATGCCTGCTTGGGTGACTATTTTAAATATTTGACCATTGCAACTTGCCCAGAAATGGGGGCAGCCACAAAAGACTCTTAAATATAAATAAATAAGGAGTGAGTGTGCTGAGGTCATTGTACTCCCAGAAGAAGATTACTTTCAAATTACTACTACATAAAAGAAATAATTGAAAAGATTAATCACACTAAAATAATTGGTCTATTTTACAAGTAATTTGGAGCAATATTCAGTCATTGACATCAATGTCTGGTAGTAAAATAGTAATGAATTTCACTCTCTGACTAATGTATTTATTTTATTAATGGTAATAAATGGTGTTGTTACCGCTTATAAATATTTCATAACTCTTAATTCATTAAAATGTTCAAGGAATTTCCAAAAGTATTTATTAGCTTTAAATCATCCTCCGTGTTCAATATGCAATTGCCACTCTGCCTGGGTAATTTTGAAAAATTATTGTTTGGGGGTAATGGGACTCCCTTTGAATGTGGAGGATTAAGCCCCAGTTATTAATAAGACTGATATTTAAACTGGTAATGAGCAAGGGGCTGGGGAGGGTGTTTCCTATTTGGGTCGCTAAAACCTCTCTGGAGCCTTTCCCTAAGATCTGTGGTTGTGACACAAGCAAGATGGACCAAGATTAGTTAATTCCAGAGGTGATAAGAGAAATGTCAGTTTAGACATTAGTTTTAATGTGCCACCTCTCTCACACCCTCTCCATCTCCCTGAAACAGCTGACAATAAAATGCAAACATTCCAACCTCGCTTCCTCCCTCTGTTGCATTCTCTAATAGAAGTTATGACAAGCAAAATGACCAAAAAGATGCAGCAGAAAGAAAAACAAGAGACACGGCAGCATGGACAGGGGAGAGAGGATAAGATTTAAAGGAGAAAAACATGGATTTGAATCCTAACTGAGACATTGGGGGCTACTGGAGGATCCACATGTGAAATAAAGACGGGGTACCTCCCTTGGGGTCCATGTGGGGATGAAATATGAGAGTGTGTGCCCCACCTGACACAGTCCTGGCACCTAGTGGAATAGTCAAACTCCCCCCATCGTGGCGTTATTGGTCCAATGGCCTTGGCAACTCTTAACTCGCCCGTAGTACAAACAGTTGGTCTGAGTTATCAAGAAAAACTGGACCAGCAGTGAGTTAGTATAACTCCGGGGATCGGTGAAGTCTAATGACATCCCTGGAAGAGGAACCTAAAGGGCCTCTGGAGCTGGCTCCACCTGCAGAATGGCTAATGGCAGCTGGCTGTGGAAGGGCCAACAAGTGGGTCAGGATAAACTGGGTCCAGAGCTTCTCACACTTCGGTGTCTGTACCTGCAGGATACGTAGTGATGTTTTGAAAGCAGGCAAACCCACCTAATCAGCATAGTACACCTTTCCAGAGCTCCATTTTTACCAAAAAAAACCCTGGAATGGTGGGAAATCTTTTTATTACCACTAGCATGGCTATGTGTTGAATTCCAATCCAAAAACGCAGATTTTAATATGAATTCTGAGGTTTCAAAGTCCTTTCTTGCTCATGGTGATGCCCTATGCTTTGGGTGGTGACTTTACCCTCCTCTGCCATTTGGGGCACACTAGAAGGTACGCTGGTAAAGCACCACTCCAGGGGAACAGAGGAACAGGGGGAGGAGAAGGAGGTGTTCTCAGACCTGGGGTGGCCAGCTGGAGAGCTGGGCCCATCTCGGTGCACATCAGGTGGGACAGTGGACAGTATCCTGAAGGGACACCAGAGACTAGCAGGGTGGTCCAAGCCCCACATCAGGTAGAGATGGGCTCATTTTCTGAAACTGATGTACCAAGTCAGAGCCAGACTCACCTAATACTAGGCAATAATGGCCCCTGCGCCTTGACCTGAAGTTTCTTAATCTCCCTGAAGGGCAGAATTAAGCCTTTATCTGAGATCCTGGAGACAGGTTCCTTCTTCTCTGCCAGACCTCTGGACAGAGCTCCTCACACCAGGTGCTGTGGGAACCGCGTGCTGCAGGCTCCCGAGTGGAGGAGACTTTTGCTAGCCTGTGGGCACCTGCTGGGGGTACAAGAGAGTATACCCTGGGATTTGATGGCTCTTTCTTCTATTCATGGTTATTTTAAAGTTTTGGCATTCTCTGTCTTCAATTTATGCTGAAAGAATTTTTTTTCCCACTTTTATTCTTTTTTTATTAAATCATAGCTGTGTACATTAATGCAATGATGGGGTATTTTACCCTTCTTCTTATGATTTGTCTTGGGAGAAGACACAGGCAGGCAGTTGCTGGGAAGCTTCCCAGAAGGCCCCTCAATGCACAATTTGCAAATGGTCTCAGAGTTCCTGCCTTCCCTCAGCTCCAATATTTTAGAATTCTACTATTGGCATTTGGGTAGATATAAAGTCTTGTAACTTTTGCTGCTTCTGCTTCTTCATTTAGCTCTTAGCCAGCATCATGTGTCTATAAAACGATTAGCAAACATTGACTAATTACCCTTCATTAATCATTTATACAACTCGTAGACCAGGGTCTTATCATTTCTTTCTAGAAAGATAGGTGTAATATCCTGCCTGGATCCCAAGTCACACATGTGGAGGGTGATGAGCTATCACAGCAGCACAGGGATCCTCCCGAGCCCATGGGGGAAGGGGCCGGAAGGTGGGCACACTAGGATGCCTTTCTATTCTAATTAACAGGAAAGAGCACCACACGGCCGGCCAATGGTGGCTAAGAGGCAGTAAGCTTTAATTAGAAGCTTCTTCCTGGAAATTCACAAGAACATAATAAGTCTGTTGTCTTAAAAGGCCCAGAGAGGTTGAATGCCTCAACTTTCTGTTGCTTCTGTAAGCTGATCTTTCAATCATTTGTGATATTTACATGTAATAAAAAGACTAGACTGTCTCTGGACAAGGGCTCTGATTAGCCCCTGATGCCACAGGGCTAAACAAGTCTACGATAGGGATGGAAGCCTGTCTTCTTCCCACCCTATGCTGTCTGTAAGTTTAACAGAGCAGGGCAAACAGATGAGCTGCCATGTCTGGAGAAGGCCAGTTTGTCTTTGGGAAGACTGGACAGGGAGAAAGCCCTCTGCACCCCACTCTGCAGGGGTCAAGATGAGCATGTGAATGGCTCAACACCTCTGTCCTGTGGACTTGGACTTATAAGTATGTAAAACTGGGGTGAAAATTTTCTAGAATTACATGATATGGATTAGAAGAGAAGCAGAAAGTGACGAGAAGAGATGGTCTCTGTTCTCCTTATCTTACCATCTCAAGGTCAATATCTTTGTTTGTCCTTAGTGCACAGGCAGATTTATGCTTGCTTGGACTCCCTCTCTCTCCCGTCTCTACTTTGCATTTGTGGAAACTAATGCACAAAGGCCATCCTCCTGTCCATTCTCTGCCATTCTTCCTCTGTTGTGGCCTTTTTCTCCAGGTCTTTCCATCCTTTCTCTGTGGCTGAATATAATGACAAAGCAGCTACAGCATTCAGAGTCATATCATTTATTTATTCTGTGTGATAATAAATAAATAAATGCAGACAGATCATTTTCCATCTCAGCTGTTTTGTTTTGGCATCTCATGGACAGCCTTTCCCTACGTCTCCCCACCCCCAGACTCTGTCTCTGTATATCCTTCCCACTCTCTGGAAGTCTTTGCCATTCTGCTTATCTATTAACTCATTCTCACTTCTCAACTTTCTTCCTTTCCTTCGGTGAGCGGAAGAAGACTGGGCTGTGGAATTGGCTGTCTGATCCCTGTGGGCAGCTCAATTATGAGTAAGGGCTGCTAAGCCCTCACTCCAGGCCCAGGATCTGCAGACAAGGCAGCTGAAATGTCAGACTGGCTGCCCGAGGGCCCAGCTGCCAGGTGTGCACAGGTCAAATCTGTTTCTCGTTCCTTCCTTACTCTTGGCAAAGATTCTCTGATTCTCTCCTTCCTCCATCCCCCATTTCTCCTTTATCTCCAAGTGCCCATCAATCACTCACTAGGAAAACAACACACTCACACAGACATACACACACATTTTGAGGGGGTTTGTGGGACATTTGGACATGGTGATCCTAAAGAGGGCCCCAGGGGCAAGGTCACAGTCTATAGTTAGAGATTAGGGTCTGACCCAGAGCTGAGATCTTTCCTGGTGTCAGTCACATGGCAAAGGTCCTAGAAAGAAAAGAAAGTCCAGCATTTTCCTCTGGGAGTCAAGAAATTAGATTGGAGCTGGGACTGCACTCACTGCATGGGCAGCTCCTGGATGTCAGGAGAGAGGCCCTTGAGAAACCAGAGGGCCTTGAGAAAACTCGTCTCTTCCAGAGTCAGCAGAGCACATGGTCTACTACACTCGGGGTGAGAGCTAGAGACTGTTCACCATGCCTTTTCCTGGTCTTGAATAAAGTCATGGTGAACATTCCAGCCTGTCTCAGTTGTACTTTAGGAGTTTTGTCCAGGCTTTTGTCAGGACTTTAAAGGGTTTAAATGTAACCCTTTGGACCAGATTAATGATGGCAGCAGTGATCCCTGGGATTCTCTGAGCAAGTGGCAAATCTCAGAAAAACAAGGACACAGACAGGTTAGAAAAGAGAAAGAGAAAGAGAAAAAAAATATGATTCTCTGATTCTCTCCCCACCCCATGGAGTTTTCCTTTGATGCCAAACTTGGAGGTTCTGAGCTTGCATTGATTAAGGAAAGTGGAATTTCCCTACCTGGTATGTGTCTAGATAAATAAACAGAACTCACTATTCCCTACCACCCAACAAGAATCCATGCTTCCTGAGCCAAGGCAAGAGACTTTATTAAATACCCCAACCCTTCTGGATTTTTGAAAGTCATATGGGGACTTCCATATTATCATATCACCTTGGTGTAACTTTATCAGAAGCCCACTGACACGGGATGCCACCATCTCTCATCATTGGGTATGGCTTTTCAGAGACAAAAAGAAACATAGAAAGAAAGTCACACTGTCATCATTTGATGGGCTCTTCTGTCAGATGTAGAATTCCTCCCCCCAATTCCCCAAACCAGCCCTTGGTTCCAGCACACAGACAACTCCATTTGTTGTGGTATAGAGGGAAGCTCAGTGTTCTGTCTGCAGAGCTCCAGCAAGCTTAGGCAGGGCTCCCTGTGACCCAGGTGGGTCATCCAGATGCCACAGCCTACTGGACTTGGGCCTCTCTTATTTTTATTTCATGCTCCATGGTGAGCCGTCCATTCCATCTCTTGTGTTGGCTTAAAAGCCCAGCACAAAATGGAGGCTCTATGAATTTTTGTATAGTGTGGAATGAATGAATGAGCAGAGTTAGCAGGGTGTGGTGTGGGAAACTGTCTTCGAACACAAAGCTGAGTGGGAAATTAAGATCAATTGAAAATATAAACATATATATCAATATTTCAGATGATTTCAGGTACTATTTAATCATGTTGCAAGGCATTCAATTTTATAATTATAGGCAAAAAACAATCATGCCCCGCAGCATAGCTTAAATTCAAGATTCTCCCCTGTCAAAATAATAATAATGATAACAATTACAAAAATGGTCCCTGGTGCACTATACACCATCTAACTCCTTCCCTAGGTGGTGCACACTGCCAGGGCTACCCAGGGAGGGGATTGTCGATGTATGTGCCCTCATGTGATTTGTGACTTTGCCACTGCTCTGAGGATGTTCCAACAGAATCAAAGAGCAAAAGTACTTACATTCATTGTATTCTGTCACTTCTCTTGTCTTCCGGGGCTCTGATTGAGTATATACATTTTCACTGTTAAAAAATCACAAGAGTCATATAATTTAGTGTCTGGAAATAACCTAAAAGATTTTTTTGTCTCCCTTTCTCCTTTATTGTCCAGATTAGCAGATCGAGGCCCAAAGAAGTTCAGCTTCTAGAGCTACCAAGAGGCCAGGTCATGACTTTTTCCCTCCTATTCCATTGCCTCTTCTCTCCCTGCCTCTTATCAACCTTGGAAACATTAGAAAATGGTGTTAAAGTGTACCTGTGCCTGTTCCTCACTAGGCTGGTTGCACTGTGCCAAATTCTCACCATCCAGCACAGAGCCTGGCACAGACTAGATGCTCAGCCAAAAGTCCTTAGTTGAAATAAAGGAATACATGACATCCAGATAAATTCTTAGAGGGGTAATAAGCATAGTAGAACCTTATACCTCAGCTTGGATTTCCAAAAAGAGGCCAGCCCATGCTCAGCTCAGGATAGAGGTGTGCTTAAAAAGAGAGCAATGGCTTATGCAAAAATAAAAAATTCAACCTAACTTAGCTCTTGGAAGAAGCCATTCCCAACTATGGCAAATAGTTCAATCTGACTAATTTAAAATAAACTCTAAGGGTGGTGCCTGTGGCTCAGGGAGTAGGGCACTGGTCCCATATACCAAGGGTGGCAGGTTCAAACCTGGCCCCTGCCAGAACTACAACAACAACAAAAAATAATAATAAAATAAATAAATAAAATAAAGTAAACTCTGATACTTGGATTTCTTATTCTCTTTTGGATAGATAATCAGACATTTCAGACTTCTACCCTTTTCCAGGCTCCTTCCTATTCCTAGGGAAATGAGAGGAAAAGGGGAGGCCTCTGTGTCATGCTGGGAAGGGAGGAGCCACTCCTGCCTCCCTGAGAGGCTCTCTCCCTGTTGGTCTTTGCTTAGGGGCCTGTCCCGTGAGTGTAACTAATGGAGTCCTTGCCTACATGGCATTGTGTCTACAGGGATTGCTCTGGCTCCATCCACAGACCTCTACACATCTGCCCACACCTTCTTAGCCACCACCAGGCTCCGCCCTGTCTGTAGGAACCTCCTGCTGCCCCACGTGACAGCCCTGTCTCACAGAGGCAGCCCCAACCTAACCCAAGACGTGCACATCTTCAGTCATTCTGATCTTTCTCTCCTTCCCACAGCCCCGGCAGGTGAAGCCCCAGGTGTGGAGTGCACCAGCCTTGTTACTCCAGCAGGGCCCCTCCTCCTCCCCTTCTCCACCTGGCTCTCTGCTCCCAGCCTGTGGGCTCTAGTCCACACCCTTGCCTGCCCTGCCTCACTCTGTGCGGCTCTATGTTTGGGGTCGTGTCAACTCCTGATTTCAGATACTCAAGGCTCGGCTTTTTAAACTCAAAGATGTATTTCACTCTCAAAAAGCCCACAGCTAACTGTTACAAAATCTGTATTTTCAAGTATCTGCCCTCCCCCACCCAAAGTAGTGAAAGAGAAGGCAGAAGAAGTGGAGGAGGAGGAGGACTGTGTCCACCAAGCTTAGGAAAAAGAAACCTCGGGAAACGTCCAAACTGTTCCCACATTCTGAATCCTAATCGTCATAATGATGATTATATTACTGTGGCATCATATCCCCTGACTCTAGATGCCCGGCCACACCTCCACCTCAACACTCACGAGAGAGGGGGATCAGGGCCCCCTTTGAAAGAACTTCCTGGGAAGGGTCTCTGCAGTTATGATGGGAGACAAAGAACTCAAAATATTTTAAGTTCTGAGATGTACCATCAGATACCCATCCCTTTTGGGTATTGATTGTAGTCCCTGATCAGGTTTGTAGAACTCTTTGTAAATACTTTTTGTTTAAATCACATTCTATCCTGGTAAAAGATGATTACTTAAGGTGGGATCCAGGTGTATTTGGTTATATCAGTTTTTGAAAGTACCATTTATATATTTTTCCTACAGCAGACCCCTATCACCTATAATGTTCAAAGACCTTGAAGCTAGACCCTCTTTCTCTGTCCCTATCTGCCTACTCAGCCTTCTCCATCATGGCTTCTAAATCCCATATTTGGGCCCAAACAGATAATAATCTGTCCTAGGAACAGGCCAGGAATGGCTATTCCACCTGCCCACTCCCATCTGTTTATCAAGGACCCTCACAAATCTCATTTCATCCCCCAGGAGCCCTTGTGAGTCACACCCTTGGCACTAATTAGCCTAATATTCCTGCCCACCTAGATGGTAAATTTCCTGAGGACAGTGTGCTATGGTAAAAAGGTTTTGGAGCCACAAATAGCACTTGGCTAACTCCACCTCTCTGGGTATTGGTTTTTCTCATTGTAAAATAGGAATCCATATGACATCACCCTTACTGGTGGGATTAGACAACCTATGTAACACACTGGCCAAGAACTCTTCAGAAAGAGCTGATTCTCTCCTTTCCCTTAAAGCTCTGTATTTCCTTTTCTCCTCTCCTCCCAGCCTCCATTCACCAGAATGGGTCCTCCCAACTCGAATGATGACACAATGCCTGAAATGTAAGTGCTCATTAAAGATGAGCTCAGTGTTTGAGAGATGAATGGATGGATGCATTAATGAGAATAGATGATGTCTTAGCATCACTCCTTCACCCATACCTGCTCTCTGTTCCACGTTTTAGTCTCCACAAGAGTAGCTTCTCCCAGCCCTGAGCCCATCTCCCCATTACCCATTTTGCTAAGAACTTGGCAAGGCCCCTGGTGTTGGCCTTCTGTTTCCTTAACTTTGAAATCCAGAGAGTGTGTAAACAATGATAGTTGGCTCTTTCTTCAAGGATGGTGCATCCTTCAGATAGAAATGGCCGGGTTCTAGCGGAACCCCTTTTCCCCCTTAGTACAAGTGTGCCAGGGCCTTCAGCCCTTCCAAGCAGTGATGTGAAGCCCTCAATGAGTGACCTGGTTACTGGTCCTTCCCCAGCTCCACCTCTGACCTGTGTCTTGGAGAATTTGCCGCAGCAACCCACACTGCCCTGCCTCTTCTCCAGGGAGGGGACAGGGAAGCCACCGAAGCCAGTGCCTCTCAGCCATGCTGAGGGTTATCCTCCCAAGCTGAGCTTCTCTCTTCCTGGTCTGAAAACACCAGGTGTCTGCCACCGAGCTGGGGTGGCTGTTTTAGGCACTCCTATCTGAATAGCCTCCTTTTAATTAATCTCTAATCATGAAGGACTCTAATGCAATGTAGAACATTAGCTCAGAAATATCTAGATTTCTCCCATTTTGAATCTGCCTCCCCCATAATCATGAGGGACTATGAAGTCAGGTGACTTTGTTAGGAGTTTAGGTTTAGTCCAGCGAGAACACTAGAGAGTTTCATAATCCCTCTTCTGAAATGGGGGGAATAAAGAATTCTCTCAGGGAGGGGCCGCCACCATGCCAGCATCCACCCCTGTGTTCAGCTGGGGTGTTATATTCCCACAGGCCCCCCAGGCTTTCACACAGAATGCACTTTGGGTTCCTTACTTTATTTAATAACTTTTCTGAAGAGAAGACCAAGTCTGAATTGTTGACTCGAATTGTACCGGCTTTTCAAGAATCCTGCTTTCAGAGGTGCGCATGATGAATTAAAGAGTTATTTGTTTGGATTTTTAAACTGCGTCCATCATTGAGCCTTGTGTATGAAGATTTAAAGATACAGTTCCCTCAGAAACAGACTGAGCAGGCTGCCTCACAGGCAGCCGTGATCCCGCAACCTCACGTAGCTGGAACACTTGTCTTGATAGAAGTGAAAGTTTCACGAGGGCATGAGAGATGAGGCCAGGTGATTTCCACCTTCTCCTTCAAGCCAACAGACAGACCCCTCTGGCACCACTCCATGGAAAAGGCCAGGTCCCTGAACTTGCTGTTAGCCAAGCAGCAGCCCAGAAGAAATGGATGAAGGCCCCTAGGAAGAAGGATGCCTATGTGGATTCCGTGCTCCCAGGGGAGAGCCATTCCCAGAGCCATTGATCAATGATGTCAGTGCACGCCCCAGGCTCTGCCGGGGAAGAGATCCCTGAGACCCCATGTTCTTAGAAAAAGGTTCTAGATGACACATGAGAGGGAAACTAAGGCTACTCTCCTACTCCAGACCCCTGGGAATGGGAGGAGGCTGGTGCAAAAGAGAAGGAAAGGGAGAGAAAGGAGAGAGAAGAGAGGCAACAAGGCATGGATGTCGATCAAACCTCTCTGAGAAACCCCTTTCTCTTATGTCCACACAATATAGCAGTCACGTGTTGGCAATACTGACTTGGGAGTTCGTTGTGGTGGTGGCCATGTACGTGGGAACAAGTGGAAGGGAAATCACATGCGCCTCACATTTCATTCAATGCTGTTGTTTGGGGGTTTCTTGGAGGAGAGGCAGGTTGCACTCACTTTTTGCTGGCGTCATGTGAGGTGCTGGGCAATGCAAACATGAGGCAATTAGACCAAGTTTCATGGCTTTAAAGAGCTCATTCCCGTGGGTAAGACAGACACATAAGGAAGTGATTCTAATGCAGGGAGGTGAGTGTGGAGACAGTGCCGTGGAAATGGGAGAACACAGTGACCGCATGCAGGAAGATAATGCCACAGTCACAGAAGACTGGCAGGACAGAGAGTCCCCGTCTCCCAGGACATACCCAGCTCCAGGAGGCCTCTCCCAGCAGCACTGATCCTTTCCTCGTGACTGGGGAAACGCCCCTCTAAGGAGAATCTCTCTTCTCCTCACAGGCTCAACACTGCCTCACCTGATGTGCTGCCAACTCCTTGCATACCAGGAGGACAGGAGGCTGTGGAAAGAAGTGCTAGAAGTTTAAGAAATCCCTCTCTTCCTCCCTCTCTCCCTCCCTCCTTCCTTCTCTGGTTAGCAACCCACGATCTGACCCACAATAGTGAACCTCAGTATCCTGGGTGCTGCAGGGACAAACCAGGGGGAAACATGGCCCCCTTTCTCCTCCCTGCAATAGCTCCTTCTCCAAGTCTGTCCCTCTTCCCTGCTCTTCTCTTCATTCTTGCCTCCTCGCCATCCACCCATCTAGGCCTGAGCCTTCCCTTCTCCCTTCCCATCCATAGGGTCTTCAGTTTTTCCCCAGGTCCTGCCCTTTCCCCACTTCCTGTCTGACTCCTGTGCCTCCACATCCTTCCTCCACCTGTCTCTCCCTCATTTCTTATTACTTGTAGTAGGGTCAAAGGTCCCATGTGGCTTGTGAGGAACAATTAAGTGAAAGAAAGGCGAGGCAACCAATCTTCCCAGGACTTAGGTCAATGATGAGCAAAGAAGAACCAGCCCCAGCCTCCACCGGCAGTGGGTAGGCCGAAATCTACAAGGCTCTCTCAGCCAATCAGTTTGAGAGTTTCCAGCCCAAAGCAGGAGTCATGAAGAGCCCGTGCTCTGCTGAGAAAGAGCCGACGCAGTGACCCCATGTGCAGATCCCACGAAGACCTCCTGTCTCAGCCTGCTCACTTCCCAGAACAGGAAACCCAAACACCAGCGGGATTAAGTGACTGAGCCGAGCTGCCCCAGGGAAAGTCAGTGTGTCTGAGTCAGAACCAGAACCCAGCCCCTGACTCCTCCCCGCAATGCACCACCTCCAGCTCCAGCGAGCGCCTCCTCGGTGCCAGCAGTGACGCAGCTGACACACAGGGAGTCGTTCTTCCTGCCGAGGAGCGCAACCGGTTATGGGGAGGAAGGTGACAGCTGCTTAATAGCAGCTCTGTGGGCTGGTTCTGGACTCGGAGAGTGGAATATTATCTCCCACTAATGCGGTAGAAGAGACGAGGGGAAACAGAACACAATTATCCAAACGGCTGTTTTTCCCGGATACCAAAATGAATTCTCCCACCCTGGTGAATCATGCGGAGGGGTCTTTAACAATTGGTTTATGCCTCATCTGAAAGCTGTCACCAGTCCTAATAGCGCGGGACCTGTCTTGTCAGCCAGGGGTATTGATTTGAGACAGCCTCGGATATCTGCCCCTGGATTCATCAGCTGCCTGAGGGCTCCCGAGAGAGCCTCCCCAACGAGGGGGGTCCGAGAGACTGCCCTGCCCAGCTTCTGACAGCGTGGCCCCGGGGCCTCGGTCAGACAGGGCCGTTCTCCCCCGGGTCCCTGGCAGCTTCTACTTCCAGGCCCCAAGACCAGGGGCAGGAGGATGCAAGGGGAAGGGAGGATTTAGAGAAATGCTCCACGCTCACGAGAACCCAGAACAAATGGGCTTCCTACCATTCATCTCTGAACAAACCTCACATACAAACATCAGCCGCAAAGCACATAAATTAAGCATAATTAATTCATCTCGTCAACCTAGACATAACTTCTCCTCCTCTCGACGTCTGCAGGCTTTTATTTTTACCACCATCGCGGCACTGATGTTTCACCTCAATTCCTGGTTATTTGTGCTCCTGTCAGAACTGCCCCAAGATTGCAGCTCTTCGGTGATGAGAGTCAATGAATCATTTCTGTGTCCCCACAGCACCTCACACCTACCACAGCACCGCACATATGGAAGGTGCCCGATAAATCAAACTGAGAAATGGAGTCACGTGGCTTCGGAGGAAGGTGCCCGTTGTGGGCGGGGTGGGCCTTGTGCCGGAAGCTCTGGACAATGCGCTCTCTGCACTTCCTGTTCCCCAGGGGCGGGTAGGCTGCTCAGAGGCTAGACCCGGGGGCAGGGGGTGGGCTGGCAAGAGCAGGACCACATGCAAACTCACAGAAGTGTGTTATCCAGAAAGACAGCAAACAGAGCCCAAGCAGGTACATGGAGCTTGAAACCCAGAAGCCTCTTCATGGCTGTGAAGACCACACTGAGAGGGAAAGGCCAGGGTGTGGAGACCAACCAGGCCAGAAAGGCCGTAAGTCATAGCTTGTGAATCTGGTCAGGGCTTTCAGACTCCAGACACTTCCTGTCCTGGATGGAAGAAGGAAATGGAAATGCAAGTCCCCTTCCTTTCAGCACTGAGGAGACATTTAAACAAAGGCTGCAAAGTCTTGGGCACCACAGGGCCAGGCTGCTGAAACTCTGTGTCAGGTAGGATCATCTTCAGAACAGAGAGAGGTGGGAGAGGCAGTGAGACCTTCCAAGCAGACCACCTGCTCACAAGATGATCAGTCTGGGCACAAACTGGATGGCACAGGCTGCCTTCTGGGAGGTGAGCAGGGGAAGGCAGCTCCTAATGGCATGTGGAGAGCCTTTATGAATTGAGTCCCTGGAAGTCCAACTAGAGCGTGTATTGATCCCAAAGTGACCCTCAGGTGAAACAGCCATAAATTACTAGTCAGCTTTTATTATGGGAAAAGATTTCAAATTCTGACTTTGACTTTCTCCCTTTTATTATCTTAATGAAATACCATGACTTGGCCCAGTCTCAAGAAAGTACCCCATGAAGAAGGAGTAGGATTTCTGAGCTAGTTGGCTAAGCTCCTCACGGACAGGGCCTGTACACCAACCCCACCAGGCTCCCTCCTCCATGTGGGGGATGATCTGAAAGCCGAATCACGTAGCTCAAAGAGGATGGAAATATAAAACCAGGGGTGCCGAGGAGACCCAGGCCAGCTAATGATCCCCTCTGCAAGGTCTGCAGTTCAATCCTGGACTTGATCCAGGGAAGACACTTGCCCCACTTGGTACATTTGCATATGCTACCATGCCAGGTGAAAGCCACCTTGTACATTCTGGTTTGGGTCACCCTTCTGACAATAGCTAGACTATTCTTTTTTTAATTTTTTTTTGTGTGTGTGTGGCAAGAACACTTAAACATGAACTCTACCTCCTTAACAATTTTTTTTTATTAAATCATAGTTGTGTACATTAATGCAATCATGGGGTACAATGTGCTGGTTTCATATACAATCTGAAATACTTTCATCAAACTGGTTAACAGCCTTCATGCCATTTTCTTAGTTATTGTGTTAAGACCTTTATATTCTACATTCAGTAAGTTTCACCTGTACCCTTCTAAGATGCACCGTAGGTGTGGTCCCACCGATTACCCTCCCTCTACCCATCCTCCCCCCTCCCCTTCCCTCCCTTGCCCCTTTCCCCATATTCTTGTGCTATAATGGGGTTATAACCTTCATATGAAAGCTATAAATTAGTTTCGTAGTAGGGCTGAGTACATTGGATACTTTTTCTTCCATTCTCGAGATACTTTGCTAAGAAGAATATGTTCCAGCTCCATCCATGTAAACATGAAAGAGGTAAAGTCTCCTTCTTTCTTTAAGGAATTTTAAATGCACAATAGCATTGTTCG
>CAUYRH010099846.1:0-14338 GCA_963574655.1 Perodicticus potto | reverse complement strand
TTAGTAGGGCTGAGTACATTGGATACTTTTTCTTCCATTCTTGAGATACTTTGCTAAGAAGAATATGTTCCAGCTCCATCCATGTAAACATGAAAGAGGTAAAGTCTCCATCTTTCTTTAAGGCTGCGTAATATTCCATGGTGTACATGAGTATTGTGAATAATGCTATGATGGACATGGTAATGCAGATATCTGTTTGAAATACTGATTTTATAGCCTTTGAATATATATAACCAAAAGCAAAATTTCTGGATAAGATGGTAGTTAAATTTTTAATTTTCTGAAGAACCTCCATACTGTTTCCCACTCATCATGCTTCCCTTTCCTCCACGTCCTTGCTGGCATTGTTCACCCTTTCGTTTCAGACAATAGCTGTCCTAACAAGTGTGACACGATATCTCTTATGCTTTTTTTTTTGTTAGTTTTCCTTTCAGTATTTTTTTATTATTATTATTGAATCATAGCTGAGTACATTAGTGCAATCAAGAGGTACAATTTGCTGGTTTCATATACAATCTGAACTATTTTCATCAAACTGTTTAACATAGACTTCATGGCATTTTCTTAGTTATTGTATGAAGACATTTGTATTCTGTAGGTTCGCCTGCACCCTTCTAATATGCACCGTAGGTGTGGCCCCACCAATTACCCTCCGTCTACCCTAACCTCCCTCCTCCCTTCCCCTCCCCTCCTCTCCCTCAGCCTTAAAGAAAGATTCAGACTTTACCTCTTTCATCTTTACATGAATAGAGCTGGAATATATTCTTCTCAGCAAAGTATCTCAAGAATGGAAGAAAAAGTATCCAATGTACTCAGCCCCACTATGAAGCTAATTTATAGCTTTCTTGTGCTTTTGAGAACTAGCGTTGAGCACCTTTTCTTGTACCTTTTGACTATTTGCATATATTCTCAGGAAAAAAGTCATTTCAGGTCCTTTGGCCATTTTCAAATATGACTATTGGCTTTCTGTTTTCTCTTATGGTTTCAGGTTTTACATTTAAACCTGTAATCCATTTTGAGTTGATTTTTGTGTATTGTGTAAGGTTAGATCCAATCTCATTTTTTTGCTTGTCGATGCCAGTTTTCCCTACATCATTCATTGAAGAGATTATCCTTTTCCCATTGTTTATTCTTGGTGCCTTTTGAAAATTTAGTTGACCGTACACATATAAGTGTGGGTTTATTTCTGGGTTCTCTATTCTATTCCACGGATCTAGGTGTCTATTTTTATGCCAGTACAATGCCGTTTTGCTTACCATAGATTTGTAAAATAATTTGAAATCAGGAAGTGGAATGCCTCCAGCTTTGTTATTCTTGCTCAAGATTTCTTTGAATTTTTGGTGTCATTGTGGTTCCATATGAATTTTATAATTCTTTACTTTATTTCTGTGAAACATTCTACTAGAATTTTCATAGGGATTGCATTGAATCTATAAATAACTTTGGATAGCATAGACATTTTAACAACATTAATTCTTGCAATCAATGAGTATGGGATATCTGTCCATTTGTTTGTGTCTGAGAAGGAGCAGTGACCGCTTCAGTATCTAGAGAATACAAAGGACACTAAGGTGGGATCCTAGGGGCTGGGGAGATCATGGCAGAAGCTGCTCCGGTGGCTCCAGGGAGGAGGGGTGACGAGGAGTAGTGGGCCAAACATCATGAGAGACATCCATGAGACTGCCAGACACTGCCATGTCTGCTGGGCTGAGCATACTGGGTCACTGTAACTTCATTTTTGCCCCCTACTCATCATTATACTAATAAGAAAACTCTAACAGTGTTGTGACTCTGGGTGGCAAGACCAGCTTAAGTGGGTCCTGGGAGGTGAGAGGGAAAGGGGTGGTGGGTCAGGTGCCTGGGGACTGGGCTGGGCCCCTTGGCCAGGGCAATAGCACAAATCACATTTATTGATTTGTGTAGGTTGATACCTCCTTGCATCCCAGGTATAAGTTCCATTTGATAACGGTGTACAATTCCTATGATGTTCTGTTGGGTTTAGTTCTCCTTTTACACACACATAAGGTTTTCTTATGTGTCATAAGTCACTTTTGCTGAAATTTTGCTGCAGATTTTTGCACCTACATTAAATGGGGATATTGACCCATACTTTTCTTTTCTTGTGGTGTCCTTGTCTGCCTTTGGTAGTAAGGTAAGGCTGGTCTCATAGAGAAAGTTTGGAAGTGTTCCCTCATCTTTAACATTTCTGAAGAGTTTGAGAAGCATTAGAATTAATTCTTTTTAGGCTCAGTGCCTGTAGCCCAGTGGTTAGGGCACCGGCCATAAGCACCTGGTGGGTTTGAACCTGGCCAGGGCCTGCTACACAACAACAAAATAGCCAGGCATTGTGGGGGGTGCCTGTAGTCCACTCTACTTGGGAGGCTGAGGCAAGAGAATAGCTTAACTCCAACTGTTTGAGGTTGCTGTGAGCTATGATGCCACAGCACTCTACCAAGGGTGATGTAGTGAGACTGTCTCAAAACAAACAAACAAAAAAAGGATTAATTCTTTTTTTTTTTTTTTGTGGAGACAGAGTCTCACTCTATCGCCCTCCGTAGAGTGCTGTGGAGTCACAGCTCACAGCAACCTCCACCTCTTAGGCTTAAGCGATTCTCTTGCCTCAGCCTCCCAGGTAGCTGGGACTACAGGCGCCCGCCACAGCGCCCAGCTAATTTTTGACGCAGTTCGGCCGGGGCCGGGTTTGAATCCACCACCCTCGGTATATGGGGCCGGCGCCCTACTCGCTGAGCCACAGGTGCAGCCCTTTTTTTTTTTTTTTTTGACACAGAGTTTCACTTTGGTGCCCTTGGTAGAGTGCCCTGACATTATAGTTCACAGCAACCCCAAACTCTTGGGCTCAAGCGATTCTCTTGCCTCAGCTCTCAAGTAGGTGGGACTACAGGCGCCCCGCACAATGCCCGGCTATTTTTAGAGATGAGGTCTTGCTCTGGCTCAGGTTGGTTTGTTTTTTTGCAGCTTTTGGCTGGGGCCGGATTTGAACCCAGTATGTCTGGTATATGGTGCTGGCGCCCTACTCCTTGAGCCACAGGCACCACCCCAGACATTTATATTCTACATTTAGTAAGTTTCACCTGTACCCTTCTAAGATGCACCATAGGTTTGGGCCCAGGACCTAGATATCTTTGGGGCCCATTATTCACACAATATCATTCAGGTTTTTTATTTTGTGATTGTATCTTATTTATTTATTTATTTATTTGAGACAGAGCCTCAAGCTGTCACCCTGGATAGAGTGCTGTGGCATCACAGCCCACAGCAACCTACAATTCCTGGGCTCAAGCGAGTCTCTTGCCTCCGCCTCCCAAGTAGCTGGGACTGCAGGCGCCCGCCACAACGCCTGGCCAATTTTTGGTTGCAGCTGTCATTGTTGTTTGGTGGGCCTGGGCTGGATTCGAACCCGCCAGCTCAGGTGTACGTGGCTGGCGCCTTAGCCCGCTGAGCCACAGGCGCTGAGCCTTTATCTCTTTTTTTTAATTCATTAATTATTATCAAAAAATTTTTTTTTGAAAGGCCCAGGCTCAGTGGCTCACACCTGTAATCCTAGCACTCTGGGAGGCCAAGGCAAGTGGATTGCCTGAGCTCACAGGTTTGGGAACAGCCTGAGCAAGAGGGAGACCCTGTTTCTAAAAATAGCTGGGTATTGTGGTGGGTACCTGTAGTAATGGCTACTCAGGAGGCTGAGGCAGGAGAATTGCTTAAACCTAAGAGTTTGAGGTTGCTGTGAGCTAAGATGCCACAGCACTCTACCGAGGGTGACAAGATTTTTTTTTTTTGAGACAGAGTCTCACTCTGTCACCTGGGGTACAATGCTGTGGCATCATCATAGCTCACAGCAACCTCAAACTCATGGGCTCAAGTGATCCTCCTGCCTGAACTTCTAAGTAGCTAGACTTTCATACACCTGTCACGATGCCCATATAGTTTTTCTATTTTTAGTAGAGTGAGGGATCTTGCTATTGTTCAAGCTGGTCTTAAACTCTAGAGCAGATGATTCCCCCCCCCACCGCCTTGGCCACCCAAAGTGCTGATATTATATGCATGAGCCACTGCTCCTGGCCTAAGCAATTGTTAAGTTAATTTATTTTTTTTCAGACTGAATCTCACTTTGCCGCCATGGTGTCACAGCTCACAGCAACCTCAAACTCTTGGGCTTAAGCAATTCTCTTGCCTCAGCCTCCCAGGTAGTTGGGACTACAGGTGCCCACCACAATGCCCAGGTATTTTTAGAGACAAGGTTTCACTCAGGGTCAGGCTGTTCTCGAACCTGTGAGCTCAGGCAATCCACCTGCCTCGGCCTTCCAGAGTGCTAGGATTATAGGTGGGAGACACCACACCGGCTATATTAAACTTTACTTAGTTATTTATTTTTGGAGATAAGAGTCTCACTCTATTGCCCTGGGTAGCATGCTGTGGTGTCATAGCTCATAGCAACCTCAAACTCTTCGGCGCAAGTGATCCTCTTGCCTAAGCCTCTGACACTACCACAACACCAGGCTTGCTCAAGCTGGTGTCGAACTCCTAAAGCCCTAAAGCTCAGGCAATTCATCCTGCCTGGGCCGCGCAGAATGCTAGGATTACAGATGTGAGCTACTGTGTCTGGTGTCTTTTTTTGTTTTTTTAATGGAGACAAGGTAGTCACATGTGGCTGAAGACTGGCCATGCCTTTCTGAAATAAGGTCTCAAAGCACTCTAGTGCAAAGTAAAACATTTTAGGCCAGGAGCAGTGGCTGGAATGAATGACTGTCCATGCTGCCAGGTAGTGTACACATGAACTAAAATTTCTAGATTTGGGGAGAAGCAAAAGCTGCTCCTATCACTTGCTGTGCTTCTGATTGGCGAGTGTCTGTTTTTCTTCTTTTTGAGACAGAGTCTCATTATGTCGCCCTCAATACAGTGCTGTGGTGTCACAGCTCACGGCAACCTCTGACTCTTGGGCTTTTCTCTTGCCTCAGCCTCCAAAGTAGCTGGGACTACAGGCACCCACCACAATGCCTGGCTATTTGTTGTTGTAGTTGTCATTGTTGTTTAGCAGGCTCAGGCTGGGTTCGAACCCACCAGCCCCAGTGTATGTGGCTGGTGCCCTAACCATTGAGCTATGGGCACCAAGCCCTTACTGAGTGCTTTCTCTATGACACTGTCCATGAACTGTGCAGCCATATTGGTGGTTTAGGGTCCTGAAAACAATATGCAACAGCTCCCTCACATACATGTAGTCTGGCTTCCTTAAAGCACAGACCACAACAGTTAAAATACCTGGCAAGTTCTGCAGGAAACCCTTACATAAAACTTAAGTAGGGGCTCAGCGCCTGTGGCTCAAGCAGCTAAGGCACCAGCCACATACACCTGAGCTGGCGGGTTTGAATCCAGCCTGGGCCTGCCAAACAATGACGGTTGCAACCAAAAAATGGCCAGGCGGGGTGGTGCCTGTGGCTCAAAGGAGTAGGGCGCCAGCCCCATATGCCAGAGGTGGCGGGTTCAAACCCAACCCCGGCCAAAAACTGTAAAAACTGCAAAAAAAAAAAAAAAAAAGGCCAGGCGTTGTGGTGGGCGCCTGTAGTCCCAGCTACTTGGGAGGCGGAGGCAAGAGACTTGCTTGAGCCCAAGAATTGGAGGTTGCTGTCAGCTGTGATGCCATGGCACTCTATCCAGGGTGACAGCTTGAGGCTCTGTCTCAAAAAAAAAAAAAAAAGACAAAAAAAACAAAACTTAAGTAGGAACGGACATCTTTTCACTTAATCTTTTCATGTTTTTCTTTGTTACAGCCTTTAGTTCTTATTGGGTTTTGTTTTTTTGTTTTGTTGTTGTTTCTTAGAGACAAGGTCTTACCTCTCTTTTCCAGGCTACAGTGCAAAGGGATGATCATAGCTCATTATATCCTTGGACTCCTGGGCTCAAGCAAACCTCCTGCTCCAGCCTCCTGAGTAGCTGGGAGTGTAGGCAATTTGGACATATGTATACACTGATAAAACTCTTGTAGATGTCTATCAATAAAGGAATATACCCATCACTTCTACATTTACCTTTAAGTTAATCTGGGTTGTCAGGATGTTCAGCCATGTTCCAGGATCTTTCCCTGAGGCAGAAGTCCCTGGGTTAGGGTAGGGTTGGGAGAGCCACAGTGGTGGGCTAAAGAACAAACGAAAGCACCTAGGGGAACCTCTAGGGGGTGGTGTTGTATAGGCTTTTGCTCCTTTTTCTTTTTCGTTTTTTTTTTTTTTTTTTCAGTAGTCTCACTCTGTTGCCCTGGGTAGAGTAGAGTGCTGTAGTGTCATAGCTCACAGCAACCTCAAACTCTTGGGCTTGATCAATCCTCTTGTTTAGTTTTTGAGACAGAATCTCAAGCTGTCGCCCTGGGCAGAGTGCTGTAGGGTCACAGCTCACAGCAACCCCAGACTTGGGCTTAAATGATTCTCTTGCCTCAGCCTCCCAAGTAACTGGGACTGTAGGCACCTGCCACAATGCCTGGCTATTTTTGTTGTTCTTGTTGTTGCAGTTGTCATTGTTGTTTTACAGGCCTAGGCTGGGTTCGAACCCACAGGCCCTGGTGTATGTGGCCGGTACCCTAGCCACTGAGCTATGGGTGCCACCCTTGGTTTTTTTTTTGTTTTTTTTTTTATTGAGACAGAGTCTTACTTTGTCACCCTCAGTAGGGTGCCATGGCATCATAGCTCACAGCAACCTCCAACTCTTGGGCTCAAGTGATTCTCCTGCCTCAAGCCTCCCAGCTACTAAGCTGGGATGACATGTGCCTGCTACAACACCTGGCTATTTTTTTTTTTAAGCAGGCCTGGGTCAGGTTCGAAGTCCTGGAGCATGTGGCCGGTGACCTAACCACTGAGTTACAGGTGCCCAGCCATTGAGTATACCTCTTGCCTCAGCCTCCTGAGTAGCTCAGACTACAGGTGTGTGCCATCACGCCCAGTCAGTATTTTTTTTTTCTATTTTTTCAATGAAGACAGGGGCTTGTTCTTGCTC
This sequence comes from Perodicticus potto, assembly GCA_963574655.1. Lineage (NCBI taxonomy): Eukaryota > Metazoa > Chordata > Mammalia > Primates > Lorisidae > Perodicticus > Perodicticus potto. The sequence continues at coordinate 7,342 of CAUYRH010099846.1, read as the reverse complement.
AGGCTAGTCTCAAACTCTACCAGTGTCGGCCTCTCAGAGTGCTAGGATTACAGGTGTGAGCCACTGCACTGGCCTATTTATTTATTTTTAGAGACAAGGTCTTGCTCTTTACCTTGGCTAGAATGCAGTGGTGTCATCATAGCTCACTGCAGCCTCAAACTCCTGGCTCAAGTGATCTTCCTACCTCAGCCTCCCAGGTAGGCTTTTGCTTTGACCTTGCCTTCCATCTGTGCTGTCAAAATAAACTTCTGTGTTAAACAAGGTTTGTTACCTGTGCCATTAAAACAAATTGTTTACTTGATCTGTAAAATGCAAAGGAAGCTATAAGAAAGTCTCCCAAAATTATTTTGTTTTTCAAAGTCTTTGTGTACTTCACCCAGTTATTTTGAGACAGTCTTGCTCTGTTGCCTGGGATAGAGTGCCATGGCCTCAGCCTAGCTCAACAGCAACCTCAAACTCCTGGGTTCAAGTAATCCTCCTGCCTCAGCCTCCCAAGCAACTGGGACTACAGGTGCCTGCCACAATGCCTGGCTAATTTTCCATTTTTAGTAGAGATGGGGTCTTGCTCTTGTTCAGGCTAATCTTGAACTCCTGAGCTCAAGGGATTCTCCCTATTTCACCCAGTTTAGTGTTGTGGTTTGATGTTCCACGTTTAAGGACATAACGATTTATTGTACATTATACATAGATTGTACCTTTTATTAATGTAAGAAAAACAGACTCTTTTTCCACTTAACACTTTTTGCCTTTGGTTCTATTTTTCTGGCATTAATACTGTCACCCTTACCTTCTTTGCATTTACATTTCCTTTATTTTCAGGCTTTTTGGCTTGTTTTAGCTGTTAAGAGGTTTTACATGGATTTTTTTTTTCTTTTTTTTTTGAGACAGAGCCTCAAGCTGTCACTCTGGATAGAGTGCTATGGCATCACAGCTCACAGCAACCTCCAATTCCTGGACTCAAGTGAGTCTCCTGCCTCCGCCTCCCAAGTAGCTGGGACTGCAGGCGCCCGCCACAATGCCCGGCCATTTTTTTTTTGGTTGCAGCCGTCATTGTTGTTTGGTGGGCCCGGGCTGGATTTGAACCCGCCAGCTCAGGTGTACATGGCTGGCGCCTTAGCCCGCTGAGCCACAGGCGCTTTTACATGGATTTAATAATTTTTCTTTAGATGAGAATTCTTGTCCTTTAATATGACAATTTCACTCATTTACAATATAATGATCATCCCCATGTTTGGCTGTATTCCTATCATGTTGTGTGTTGAAGAACATACTGATTGTTTCTTTTTTTAATCCTTTCCTGAATTGATCAGATTTTCTTGCTTCTTTTTCCCCCCTCTAGTTTTCGCTTTTCTTTTAGGTGAATAGCTATCAGTAACTGTTAATAAATTTTTTTTTTTTTTTTTTTTGCAGTTTTTGCCCGGGGCAGGTTCAAACCTGCCATCCCTGGCATATGGGGCCGCCACCCTACTCCTTGAGCCACAGGTGCTGCCTCCCCAAAATCTTTAAGTTTATATTTTATAAAGAAACATTTCTCCAGAGTCTCCTTCCCTGGACCAAATATATATATATATATAATATATATATATATCTATATATATATTTCTCTCTCTCACCACAAGGTTTTGGAAATAGTTTAGTATTTCATTTCCAGACTATTAATTTGGTTCTTTTTTTTTTTGATTTATTTTTTTATTTTTTATTTTTTTGTAGAGACAGAGTCTCACTCTATCGCCCTCCGTAGAGGGCTGTGGAGTCACAGCTCACAGCAACCTCCATCTCTTAGGCTTAAGTGATTTTCTTGCCTCAGCGTCCCAGGTAGCTGGGACTACAGGCGCCCGCCACAGCACCTGGCTAATTTTTGATGCAGTTCGGCCGAGGCCGGGTTTGAACCCGCAGCCCTCGGTATATGGGGCTGGCGCCCTACTCGCTGAGCCACAGGCGCCGCCCTTTTTTTGATTTTTTAAAAAGTTTATCTTTTATTTCTAAAGTTGCTACAATAAAGTATATTGCTAATTTGGTTCTTTAAAAATACATCTTTTCTAAACAATTGCATTTTACTCCACCACCACCTTCAGATAATCATTTAGACTTGATTAACCTATTTTGCACTACTGTTTCTTGTGGGTGTGGTTTCCCTCATCTTGAGTCTTAGAATCCTACCTATGTCATTTAACTGCGATTAAAAGCTTGAGTTTGGCTCGGCGCCTGTGGCTCAAAGGGCTAAGGCGCCAGCCACGTACACCTGAGCTGGCGGGTTCGAATCCAGCCCGGGCCCGCCAAACAACAATGATGGCTGCAACCAAAAAAAAAAGCTTGAGTTTAGAATAGAATCCCAGCTCAGTCACTTACTTGCTGCTCAACCTGGCAAATTTCTTCACCTCTCTCTGCCTCAGTTACTTTATTTAAAAAAGGTATAATAGTATCACCCACTTCCTAAGGCTGTGAAAACTCAATGGAATAAGGCAATAAATGAATGGAAGGGGCAATGCAAGACGTGGGTTTCCTCTCTCCTATGATGTCTCAAGAAACTCTCAAACCAAACCGCCCACTCCCTGCGCGCGCTCTCACTCTCCTCCATTTCTCACGCCCTGGTGCAAGCAAAGCCTGGGAGACAGCCACGGACCGGGCAGGGAACTGAGGCAGGTTGTCGGACCGGCGGCAGCACAGGGAGCCCGCTTCAGCCAGAGGACGCTGGTGGAGGAAGGACCGCGGCGGAAGTGGGGCTCGGGTCAGGCAATAGGAGGGGTTCCCAGCCGGGCCTTTGCTCGGTGGACGTAGGTGGAGCCCTCGGACGTCCCGCCCATCGCCCTTGGCCCGCAGGGGCGGGCCTTAAAATACCCCGCCCACCTCGCTCCTTGGCGGATACCGCAGTAAGACCCGCTGAGCCTCCGGACGCCCCGCCTAGTCCTGCGCGGCTCGCGCCCCGCGCCTGCAGGAGGAGGAGGAGCGCGCCGCGGGGCCCGCACTGCGGCGCGAACGCGCGAGCGGGCGGCAAACCCCTGGAGCGCGGTCTGTCTCCAGTCACCAAGCCGGCGTCGCACAGGCAGAAAGGCCGCAGCCACAGCCACATCTATTACCCGGATCCCGCTTCACATCCCGCCATGCCTTCCGCGGTCTTCGCCTGAGGCGCGGTCGCCAGCGCGCGGGCGGGCCTCGGGGCCGGCGGGGCCATGCACGCGCTGCCCTGACGATGCCGCCCGCCGCGCCCGCCCGCCTGGCGCTGGCCCTGGGCCTGGGCCTGTGGCTCGGGGCGCTGGCGGGGGGCCCCGGGCGCGGCTGCGGGCCGTGCGCTCCCCCCTGCCTGTGCAGCCCGGCGCCCGGCGCCGCCTGCCGCGTCAACTGCTCGGGCCGCGGGCTGCGGACGCTCGGGCCCGCGCTGCGCATCCCCGCTGACGCCACCGCGCTGTGAGTAGCCGGGCCAGCAGCCGGGACACGGGCGGGGCGTTGCCATGGCGCCGAGCGGCTCCGGCCTCAGCAGTGCGGCGAGTCCGCGCGGGGACGGTGGGGCGGCGGGCAGCCCTGGGGCTCCGGGACACTGGAGGGGAGGCCGCACTGGGCAGGCGGTCGGCCTGGCGGGCTCGCGGGGCGTGGGCGCGCTACCCAGCCTCGGGAAGGGAAGATGGAGCGTGGGCCAGGCCGCTCCCAGGGCGAGGCTCCAGCGCGGAGATGTCGGCCCAACTAAATAAGGAAAACCTGGAACGGCTGCAGTCGCGGCCCAGAGGGAAGCGGAAAAGTCCTGGTTTTGGTGAAAATAAACATGCCACCCGGTGCGGGGGCGGGGTTAGGAGGTCGCGGGGAGTCGCGAAGACCAACACGCTCTAATTAGAGACTAATTAGGATGCTGCCTTGGCTGGGGCATTCCCTGGGAGCTGGAAATCGCTGTCTAGCCAGCAGGGAAGGCATCCTGGAGGAGGTGTCTGTAGGAGGATTTGCTGGATGTGTAAGAATAGGGCTGGTACTTAAGGGATAAGGACGTAGATCTAAAGGAGAGGAGGGAATGATGTGAGCAAAGGCCTGGAGGCTGAACTCAGCATGTGTGGCAGGGGCAGGACAGGATGGGAGGTGTGCTGTCAGGTGGGTTGGGTTCATGAGGGGTCTTAGCTGCCATGCTCTTGAGTTCCCGCGCTGTCCTGAAAACAAGGTGGTATGATTGCCATGGAGGGGTTTTATATCAATCAGGCTTGCATTGTGGAATGAAAACAGACAGCCGTTATGGAGAGGTTGCCTCCAGCCTGGCCTATGCCAGGATCTTGTTGTAGCTTGTTAGACTTGCCTTTTCCCTAACCCTCTGAGACAGGTAGAGTCATAGATAAGGTAACTGAAGCTTGGAGAGGTGGCATGATTTGTTTAAGCTGTCACAGCCATGATGCAGCAGGACAGGAGTTTGGACCTGTGAAGTGCTCTGGACCCAGGGTTAGATTGACAAGGGCACAGGGGACTAAGATTTGCAGACAGTCATCTCCAGAGCTGGGGGACATCACAGGGTATGCTGATCCAAACCCTGGGATTTCTTTTCTTTCTTTCTTTTTTTTTTTTTTTTGTAGAGATAGTGTCTCACAGCAACCTCCAGCTGTTGGGCTTAGGCGATTCTCTTGCCTCAGCCTCCTGAGTAGCTGGGACTACAGGTGTCCGCCACAATGCCTATCTGTTTCTTTGTTGTTGTTGCAGTTTGGCTGGGGCTGGGCTTGAACCCGTCACCCTCCGTATATAGGGCCGGCGCCCCACCAAGGCACTGAGCCACAAGGCACCGCCCCAACCCCTGGGATTTCCAAGCACTTGTACGCTCCCAAGCCAAGTCTCACAGGCCAAATGCTGGCATATCTGGGGAAGCTGTTAACATCCTCCCATTGTTTCTCTGTGCTGTGGGTATGGGTACCTCTGTCACTGCTGGGTTGGATGCTCTGGGGTCAGTCCTACCTTGTGCCAGTTGTCTCTGCATCCTCAGTTCCTGGCCCCATCCTGTCCATTGTCCTAGCTTTTCAGGAGCTGTCCAGGAAATAAAGGCTCCTGGCAGATTGGCTGAGGGTTCTGTGATGAGGCTCAAGCACCTTGCTGTGGTCCTGGGTTTTGGAGGAGACTCTTCCTGGGAGCTGGTGGTCTGTTGCAGCTGGCAGGATTCCCAGAGTGGCTGGCCCCTGTTAGTGTGCAGTAGGACATCAGGGTCACTTCACATGGACAGGTGGTGAGCAACAGAGGAGACCCCATGCTCTTCTGTACATCCCCAGAGCTATGTGTTGGAGATTTTCAGAGGATGAAGGGAGAAACCATCGGAAACTAGAGCCTTGGGGGGCAGGTGTTAAGTCCCCTGCTGGTCCCCCTAGGCCACCATCTGTGGTCTGGGCTGCCTGGCCACTCTGCCGCCAATTCTTTTTATTTTGAGACAGAGTTTCACCCTTGGTAGAGTGCCATGGTGTCACAACTCACAGCAACCTCAAACTCTTGGGCTTAAGCCATTCTCTTGCCTCAGCCTCCCAAGTAGCTGAGACTACAGGCGCCTGCCACAGCGCCTGACTATTTTTGGTTGTAGTTGACATTGTTGTTTGGCAGGCCTGGGCTGGTTTTGAACCTACCAGCTCTGGTGTATGTGTCTGGCACTGTAGGTGCTGAGTCTTTCTTTCTTTTTTTTGAGACAGAGTCTCAAGCTGTCACCCTAGGTAGAGTGCCATGGCGTCACAGCTCACAGCAACCTCAAACTCTTGGGCTGCAATGATTCTGTTGCCTCAGCCTCCCAAGTAGCTGGGACTATAGGCACTGGCTACAATGCCCAGCTATTTTTTTTGTTGTTGTTGTTGCAGTTGTCATTGTTGTTTTAGCAGGCCCAGGTTGGGTTAGAACTCGCCAGCCTCGGTGTATGTGGTTGGTGCCCTACCCAATGAGCTATGGGTGCCGCCCTCTGCTGTTAATTCTGTAAACTCCTCAGGGAGATAGGTGGGTCTTTTCCAAGAGAGAGGGGCTGAGCTGGGAGAGGCCAAAGACACAGATTGCATCCTCCTGACATGTGTCTAGAGCCCAGGAACATTGCTTCTTGGTGTCACCAGCAGCCCCTTCGGGGGCTTAGGCCTCTGCCCCTCCACATGTGTCTCCTCAGCTAGGCCAGCCTGAGGTGTGGCTTTACAGTTGTGTCCAGTCCCAGGTAGGAGGATGCCCCAAGCTTCTGAGACCAGGGCCTTCCAGCTTTTCTTGGGTTAAATGATGGTGCTGGGAGCTGGTGGCTCGAAAGAGATGACGTACTGGCAAAATATGCTGCTCTGCTATTCTGAGGCCTTATTATGGAGAAAAGCAGGCAAGACACCATGAAAGACTGTCATGGATCTCCCCCTGCTCACCCCCCTCATTCACCTCCCTCCATGTTTTGAACCAAATCCAGGCATCCAATTCTTTTATCTCCAAGTATTCTGGAGCTTGTCACAGTGCCACAAACACACCTAAAGCAATGAATAAGTCCTCAACCCCATGCAATGTCTGGTGTGTTTAAATTTTTGGTTGTCAGTTTTTTTACTAGTGCAAATTAAGATCCAAATAAGGTCCACATGCTACAATTAGTTGATTTTTTTTTTTTTTTTTGAGACAGAATCTCACTCTGTTGCCCAGGCTAGAGTGCTGTGGCATCATAGCTCATAGCAACCTCAAACTCCTGGGCTTAAGTGATCTTCCTTCCTCAGCCTCTCAGGTAATTGTGATTATAGAGGTGCCTGCCACAATGTCTGGCTAGTTTTTCTCTTTTTAGCACCATCTGTGTGTGTGTGTGTGTGTGTATCTATATATATTTTTTATATATGTAATATATGTAGATAAATATAATATATATGTATATGTGTATATATATATTTTAGACTGAGTCTCATTTTGTTGCCCTCGGTAGAGTGCTGTGGCATCATAGCTCCCTGCAAGCTTAAACTCTTGGGCACAAGTGATCCCCTTGCCTCAGCCTCCCAAATAACTGTGATGATAGAGGTGCCTGCCACAATTTCGGGCTAGTTTTTCTATTTTTAGTACCCTCTTTGTATGTGTATTTTATTTTTTTTGAGACTGAGTCTCACTTTGTTGCCCTTGGTAGATTGCTGTGGCATCATAGCTCACTGTGAGCTCAAACTCTTGGGCACAAGTGATCCTCTTGCCTCAGCCTCCCAAGTAGCTGGGATTACAGGCTCCCACCACAATGCCCAGCTGTTTTTTTTTTTTTTGAGACAGAGCCTCAAGCTGTCACCCTGGACAGAGTGCCGTGGCATCACAGCTCATAGCAACCTCCAATTCCTGGGCTCAAGCGAGTCTCCTGCCTCTGCCTCCCAAGTAGCTGGGACCACAGGTGCCCGCCACAACGTCCGGCCATTTTTTGGTTGCA
>CAUYRH010099845.1:0-29508 GCA_963574655.1 Perodicticus potto | reverse complement strand
TAGGCAAAGGTAGAACAGCATCAGGTCAGAAGCACTTACTCAGTGATGCTAAAAGAAAACCATATTAGGATTTTTCTAGCTGTTTCCTAAATAATAACTTCAAACTTTCTTTTGGCTCACAAGTGTAGGTGGTCTGTGGTTGTCCAGCCACCTAGTTTCTAAACGTTATTCGTAGATTTTCGTGTATCCTTCCAGAGAACTTCATATATGTGAATACATATACACAAACACATATATATGGAGAGAGAGAAAGAGAGTACCAATATAATAAGGAGTAACTGAGGTCTCTGATGTGGACAACAGGAGATCACCTCTGCACCAGGACCCCCAGAAAGCATAGATCACCCCCTGCAAGACGTAAGCACTCTTTCCCCAGCCCTCTGGATTGCCACTTGATGATGGCACATAGCTGAGGTCCTCCCCAGGAATTGCCCTCAGCTAAAGTGAGCTGCCTCATTCAAAGTTCCACCCCTTCCCAGGGGCAGCTCACATCCAGTGACCATCTCCTTGCCTCAATTCAAACAACCTGGAGGTGTCATCCCAGCTCCTGAGATGCCCGAGGGCTCAGGTGAGGGCTTTATCTCCACTGCATGGCAGTTCACTTCTCTCTCTGCCCAGTTTTGCTTTTCTTGCTCCCTCAGAGGAACCCCCTCCCACCAACCCTGCCCTGCTGCAGTGGTGCAATTCTTAAAACTTTACCAATGGGAAAATAGGTAGAAAGGAATGTAATGTAGGTGCAAAACCTCATACATTTGAGACAGTGTGTAAAGAAATCATTACAATGAAAATGGAGTCAGATGACTGCTGCCAAGTGCCATAAATACGCTGCATAAAGACAATAAAAGTCTGCAAGTGATTAATTACCAATTGAAGGTGAAGCATGAAAACCAGACCCTCCTTGGCAACAAAAGATGAGATTCCCATCTCCTGAAGATCAGGTCCAGAGTTGATTAAAAGAGAGCTTCAGAGAAGTTGAATTCACAACCAACAAGTCAGCTATGCCAGGAGTCATAGTCCTGCTCAGAAAGAGTCCCAGAAAACTGATACTGGGACATCTGGATCCACTTGCTTAAAACTCTTGAATCCCTGAATTTCGTTGAACCATAGAGTCTGTAGACATAGCCCACCACTCCCTGTTAAAGGCTAGCATTTCTTTCTTGTTTGAAGATGATGCAGGGGCCTGTACTTTGGAAGACAGGACCTATCTCACTCAGAGTCTACCCTTATCTCCTTCCTGGCTGCCAGACCAATAAGTAGGGTTAATCACAACTTAATCCAGCCAGAGAAGTGCCAGCCCTGCTAAAGATGATAAAGGACTGCTATAAACTCAACCAAGTAGCTCCGATTGCAGCTGCCATGTTAGATGTGGTCTTTTTGCTAGACTAGAGGGTGTACATACACTTCGGGCCATGTGGACAGGCAGGTAGGAGAATGGGGATATTTACCATCAGAGGGTGTACATAACAGGGTGTCAGGTACGCAGCATGAGGCCATTGGGCTGGCAAATGTGTTCATTTCTATCCCCATAAGGAAGATCAGAAAGAATTTATATTCTTGTAGGGTAGATACAATCTTTCCTCGGGGCTATGTTAATTCTCCCAAACTCTATCATAATACACTCTAAAGAGATGAGGACAAGCTGGACATTAAACAAAATATCACAGTAATCCATCATAATGAAAAGCTACAGCACATTAATTAGACCAATAAAAAAGAAGTGGCAAGTATATTGGAAACCTTGGAAAGACACATGCTTTACAGAGAGAAGGAGAAAAGCTATATGAATATTCAGGAACCTGCTGTATAAGTGCTATTTTTAGGGGTCCATAGTCTGGGGGATGCTGGATTGACCATCTTTAAGGTAAAGAACAACTTGTTGCATCTCACAGCTCCCACCATGAAGAAAGAAGCACAATGCCTGGCAGGGCTCTTTGAGTTCCAGAGGTAGTATATTTTATTTACATTTGGGAATACTGTTCTGATCCACTTAACCAAGTGACATGGAAGCTGCTGATTTTGAATGGGTCCCAGAGCAGAAAAGGGCTCTGCAAATGGTTCAGGCTGCAGGGCAGGGAGCTGTGCCACTTGGGCAATGGGACTAGAAGGTGCTATGCTATTGGATGTCTCAGTGGTGCAGAAAAGATGCCATATGGCATTTTGGGGGCAAGCCCAGTAGAATAATTAAAATATAAACCTCTAGGGTTCCAGAGCAAAGAGATGCCATCTCCAGTGGAGAATGACATCTATTTGAGAAACAGCTCCTGATATGCTTCTGGGCCCTGGTAGAGATGAGAACCTGGCCAGAGGGCATTGAGTGACTATAGGGACAGAACTGCCCAACATGAACTGGGTTCTTTAGACCCACCAAATCACAGTGTGAGGGCCTCACTGGACCCAGCAGGTCCCAGCAGAAAATACCACTTCCAGGATTCGGTATAAGTAGGGCCTGAGGGCAAAAGTGAGTTGCACAAGAGAGTGGGTCAAAATCCTACCCCCATCATCCACCACTGTCAGAGTTCCTAACTGAGCTTGCACTTAACAAGCTGCATGGGAGGCTACCTGTCCAGTCAGCACAACCCAGAGATACCAGCAATGGGAAGACTTGGAAAGGACTTGGGGCCATGTGGACAGGCAGGTAGGAGAATGGGGAATCTTTACCATCAGAGGAGGAAAGGGCAGAAAAAGCCTTGTGTTCTCAGCCTTGAGCAGAGAGAAGGGGTAATACAGGGCTCAGGGAGTACCCTCCCTGGCCTGCGCTCTTTCTCCTGGGAGCCATGGGGCCTGGAAGACATCTACCTGCTCACTGGTCATCCAGTCTCAGTCATTCTCTCTAATCCATCTCACACAGCCTGTCCGGAAGGGAGGTCTTTCTAAAGTACAACCCTGACCATTGCCTGACTTGAAGCCCTACTATATCCCTCACCACTTTCTGGATGAAGCCCAAGCCCTGTGCACAGCTACACGATTCAACATGATCTTGAGCCCTGTCTCCCATTCCACGCTATTTTCTACCTCCACGCACAAGCCCCACATTCTCACTCTCACACTTCTTACTGTCTACACTGCAGCTTCTTCAGTTTCCAGAACACGACAGGCTTTCACTTTTCTGTCTCCTCTGAGCCGTAGCACATGCTGGTCCTTTAGCCTGAAACACTTTTCCCTACCCTGACCTAGCTAACCCTTACTCCTCCTTCCAGGAAGGAGGATTTCTTCTCTTTCAGGAAGCTTATCCATGGTCACCAAAGATTGAGTTAAGTGGCTCCACTCATCTATTTCTACAGCCCTTTTTCTCCAACCCCCAACTCTGTGGAATAGTACAGTAGAACCTCTGTAAATTGGCCATCCAAAGGGCTGTAACAAACTGGTCAACATAAGGAACTAGGTCTACTGTACTGATACCTACAGGTGCTGCATGTCCCATCAATGAAAATTAAGTCAACTTAAGGTGGTCAACTGTGAAGTTTCTACTGTATTATAGTTTGAAACACATCAACATTCAACTTTGTATTAGAAATCTCCAGAGAAACAGAGACAATAGGATATCTGCAGATATACAGAAAGAGATTTATTATGAGAGATTGGTTCACATGACCATGGGGACAAAGAAGTCCCACAATCTGCCATCTGCAAGTTGGAGACCCAGGAAAGCTGGTCATGTAGTTCCAGTCCAAGCCCGAAGACCTGAAGACTAGGAAAACCAATGGTGTATGTCACTGTCTGAGTCCAAAGGTCCAAGAAACATAGAAGCCACTGGTGTTGTACTATTCTAAGTTCAAAGACCACAAAACAAGGTACCCTAATGTCCAAGGGTAGGGGAAGATGGATGTCTCAGTTACCCTTTCTTCATTTTTTGTTCTATCCAGGACCCCAGCAGATGGGATGATATCCACCAGTACTGGGGAGGGAGACCTTCTTTACTCAGACTACTGATTCAAATGTTAATATTACTAGAACACCTTCCAGACACACCCAGAAGTAACATCTTACCAGCTATCTGGGTATCCCTTAGCCCAGACAAGTTTCCACACAAAATCAACCATCATGAAATTCAACATCCTAATTCAGCCAGAATTTGCTATTTAACTTCAGCCTTGGAAAGCAAAAGATCAAATACCAACTTCACTGTCATTTCTGGCAGTTCTAAGCTATGCATGACAACTGGCCATGGGATCACAGGTTTCCCATTGTGTCCAACCATTGTAACAATGTCAATAATACATACAAGACATACCATTCAGGCTGACAGTTAATATGTGAATATTTACTTTTAAACACAAGTAATAATTCCAAATGTAACTCAGGGTGGAAACTGCCTTGTGAGATTTATATCTTATCAGTCAGTTAAAGGATTATATATTGTTGCAAGCATGAAAGCCTGCAATAATTAATGAAAATTGTGAACACTATTAATTTGGTATACCAAAACAATCAGGAAAGCTCAGATAGTTAATTAAGGGAAATAAATTGGAAGTTGTTGGGAGACAACTTTAGAAGTCTCTTGTTTTTTTCCACATCTTAGAAACTGGGCACTATCTTTTTAAGGATTTTTATATTATAAACAGCTCTGGGAGATAGACACGGCATTTCTTTTTAAAGCAAAGGTCAGGTTTCTCTAACATCAAAGAACACAAGGAAAGTGTCTTCCTCCAGGTCAAAAGTCAGGCCAGTTTCCTTCCCATTATAAAGGATTCAGTTCCCTTAACTCAGGGTTCCTCAGCTGTGACACAAGCTCACGGCATGTACAGCATCACTGAACCTCTCCACGTCACCTCCATTGGTGAGGCTCAGGCTTCCTACTGTGCTGTAAATAATAATTAATGTCCTGTGTCTTTTACCTGGGAGTCTTATGTCTTCAGCCAAGACCCATGAAACAGTGCAGGCTGCCTTGTTAACTTACAAGTAGGATAAAAATCTCATACATTTTACAGTTCTTGACAAGAGTGGATTTGAATATTAAGAGAGAATATGTCTTAGGTCAGGTTCCTTGGGAAGCTAGCTCTGAAATTGGAGAACTCCTCTCGGGTATTCAGGCAGGAGAGATGACCCCTGATCTGTCTCCCCAGGTCTGGGGAAGGGAGGCAGGTAGAAAGCAGCCAGTGATGGGTGAATTCCCAGATGCTTCTGTCTGACCTAGCACGTCTCCTGTTTCCAATCTGCATGCTGACCCTCTCTAAGGAGGACTGCGATTAAACCCAGCTGAACACCAAGCCCCAAGGTTGGGAACTCAACAAGTTCTGCACCCCAATCAACAGGCAGATGGGGTTGTCAAGTAGAGAGATAGAGGGCTGCCCGGGATCAGGGCACAGACCTCCCCCCATGACTGGAGACTTTAATCGAGGGATTATACACATAACTATTTTTATCCAGGTGAAATTTGTGGAAAGCAGACAGGCTCGAAATGCAGCAGAAACCTGCTTTAAATTTACAAGCAGACCTCCATGGGAGGGAGGAGAGGTGATTGAGGGTTCCCTTTCCAAGAGGAGAAAATGGAGAGAATTGGAGGAAAAGGTTGGGGAGGGTCCATCTACACTGGATACCCACTGCATTATCAGGTACAATGCTAAGAGAAATGGCATCTCAGCATGGCCCAGACTCCAATGCCCATGTGCAAGGACCACCTGTATATTGGATACTGATTACAAATGCAAGCTCTGATCAATACAAATAACAGCAATGGACTGAAACACATCAGGGAAGTTGGCAAACCTTCATTAAAAGGACAGAAAATAAATATTTGGGGCTTCTGTTGCAACTACTCAACTCTGCCATTGTAGTAGCTGTAGACAAGTGGAGCTGTATTCTAATAAAACTTTATTTTTAAAAATAAAATAATTTGTCTCGGTGCCTGTGGCTCAATGGGCTAAGGCGCCAGACATGTTCACCTGAGCTGGCGGGTTCGAATCCAGCCCGAGCCTGCCAAACAACAATGACGGCTGCAACCAAAAAATGGCTGGGTGTTGTGGCGGGCGCCTGTAGTCCCAGCTACTTGGGAGGCGGAGGCAGGAGACTCGCTTGAGCCCAGGAATTAGATGTTGCTGTGAGCTGTGATGCTACGGGACTCTATCCAGGGTGACAGCTTGAGGCTCTGTCTCAAAAATAAATAAATAAAATAAAATAAAATAAAATAATTTTTCTTCCTCATACACTTGATGAGGTCAAAATAAAAAATAATAAAATAAAATTTGTTTTGGACTGGATTTGGCCTACATGCCCATGGTTTGCTAAACACAAATGTCAAAGTAAAATTACAAAACTCTATAGCCTATTTTAAATATTAGCACTGAACAAATAAATGATTTTTCACCTCCACACAAGGCAAGATATTCCCAAGGTAAGTTAAGGACTTTTTTTTTTTTAATTAAGTTTATTTATTTTTATTTATTTATTAATTTTTTTTGTTGTTGCAGTTTGGCCAGGGCTGGGTTTGAACTCACCACCCTTGGTATATGGGACCAGCACCCTACTCACTGAGCCACAGGCACCACCCAGTTAAGGACTTTTTAAAAAAAAGTCATGTTTAAAAATATCAATCCATAGAGCACTACAGGCCAGGCAGTTTGATAATTAGACAAGTTTCAACTTTTGCCATGAAATTGTCTTCTCTGAATCCCATCAGGGTGGTTCTGGGCAGTATGTAAGGTGGTCAGATAAAATATAGAATGCTCATTCAAATTTGATTTCAGATAAACAGAGAGTAATGTCAGTAATGTCTTAGTATACATCCCATGCAACATTTGAGATATAGGCTCGGCGCCTGTGCCTCAATGGGCTATGGTGCTCCATGTACACCTGAGCTGGCGGGTTCGAATTCAGCCGAGGCCCGCCAAACAACAATGACGGCTACAACCAAAAAATGGCCGGGCGTTGTGGCGGGTGCCTGTAGTCCCAGCTACTTGGGAGGCAGAGGCAAGAGACTCACTTGAGTCCAGGAATTGGAGGTTGCTGTGAGCTGTGATGCCACGGCACTCTATCCAGGGTGACAGCTTGAGGCTCTGTCTCAAAAGAAAAAAAAAAATTTTGAGATATACTAAAAAAGTATTTGTTGTTTATCCAATACCTAAATTTAACCTGATGTCCCATATTTTTAGTTGCTAACTCTGGCAATCCTAACAGAATGTATTTATTTATTTATTTATTTTTGAGACAGAGTCTCACTGTGTCACCGTCAAAAGAATGCTGTGGTGCTTAAGCGATTGCTCAAGCGAATGCTCTTGGGCTTAAGCGATTCCCTTGCCTCAGCCTCCCAAGTAGCTGGAGCTACAGCACCACAACGCCTAGCTATTTTTTGGTTGCAGTTGTCATAATTGTTTAGCAGGCCCGGGCTGAGTTCAAACCTGCCAGCCTCGGTGTATGTGGTTGGTGCCCTAACCACTGAGCTATGAGCGCCGAGCCTTAACAGTATTTATAATCTCATTTGAAAAAACTGTTCAAAGCTGACATTGGCAGGTCTTTATGATTGGAAGGCCTGGACCAAATAAAATTAGTGTTCCTGAACTCACCATCACTCCGTTGATGGTCTTAGAGCCAAAATAGAAAAGCTACTTTTTAAACAGATAGATCTAGGTGTATAAATAAATTGGTTGGCACCTAGCAGGTACTGGAGAAATTGTAGCTATGGTTTTTATTCATTTGCAATCCCTTGATATGCCTTATTATCACTTTGTAAGCACCAACACCAGTTGCATGACCTTGGCCGAGTTTCTTGAATTTTTCTCGAGCCTCAGTTTCCCATGTGTAACATGAGATAAGGAGATAATGGCAGCACCGCCTTCGGGATTTGTGAATATGAAGTAAATGAGCCAATGACCATCAAGTTCTTAGCAAATAATACGCTTTCTATAGATTTTAACAAAGTTTATAATAACTAATTCCAGCTTTACATTCCTTCTTCCAAGAAATTCACCAAAGAGTGGGTATTAAAATCTCATTTTACAGACCAGGTAAACTGAGACTCTGAGAGGTGATGTTACTTATAAGGAAGAAGCAGCAGAGGTGGGATTTGAACTAGCAGAAGTCCTGGCTCCAGGCAATTTAACAGCTGGCGAGTCTAAACCCGCTGCCCAGGCCATAAAAGGTAGACAAGGCTGCAGTTTGGTCTTCATAGACCTCCGATGCAAGTCCCTCCATCAGCCAGGCAGGCTCCCAGCTGCCCAAGAGGTGACAGTAGCCTGCAGAACGGGACATTTTTACCTGGGTTAGGAATATTACAGTGGGCACTGGGTTCCAGGTTGGGCCGCTGGAGCCAGAACACCCAAGGATTTCCTGGCTATTGCCAAGCAGGGTGGAGGGGAGAACTCCTCTGCCTCCTCGAGTATGCTATTTCCCCTGCCCCAGACAGGAGCCTTCCCTTGTGCCATGAAGCACCAATGCTTTTGGACCTCAGTTTCCCCTAGGCTATTCCTGACTTCCTTCTGGCCTTCCCTGACCCTGTCTTTCTCCTTACCAGCACAGGGTACACTTAAGTCATCCTATCAATTATGTATAATGACTTTCTTAGCACTGGTCTTCCCACACTGATGATGGGAGCTCCATGGGGGCAAGACTTTCTGTCTCATTAAACACTTGTTGAATGACAAACAGACTGAAGCAATTAATATATTTCAGGCACCTCCTATGTCCCACACACTTTACCTTCATTTCTCATTGCATTGCCATAGCAGTTCACTGAGGCTGGAATGAGCAGTCCATGCTACAGATGAGGAAACTGAGGTTCAGAGCCGGTCATTGAAAGCAAGAAGGCAATTAAGAAAATGGCCTGTGCTATTTACAGGCACATGCCCCATCTGTAAGAAGGAAACAATAATCGTACCTATTCCAAATGGCTATTGGGAAGAGTCAGTAGAGAAAGAGAGAAATCACTCTGAAATCTCTGAAACAATATTAATGCCTTGTAATTATTAGTTTTACTACTTTTGCCAAATCGCACAGCTAACAAGTGCTGATGCTGGGATCTGATTTCACTGTGCACGCCACTACAGCAGACAGAAGCAGGACAAGAAAGGAGCAGAGCTGGGGGACCTGGCCCTTGAATTGCTGCAGCCAGGGCTGACTGCACACTGAACCTTTTCCTAAAAAGATAGGCCTGGCCTGGCTGTCCCTGAGTCAATGGAGTTGGCAAGGCTGGCCGGCAAGTGGGCTGGGGTCCCTGCCTCAAACTATGTGGCTATATGCCGCCACCCAGGGCTAGGGTTGGGCAGACTGTGCTAAGGACTAAAATGGGATAGCAGAGAAAAGAGATAGTCCAGGGCCTGGACTTTTCTGCCCACAGAATAGCCATTCATCTCTGCTCTTGTCCAAACCTGGAATGAAACCTATGGGTGAGTCCTCACAAGGGAGCTACTGTCCCAGCAGTGCTTCCAGCTCAACAAGCATAGTGGGAAACAGGCAGACTCACGCTAGACACACCACAGGTCAAACCCCAGGCTGGCCCACCCCTGGATGTGTGACCTTGGGGACACAGCTTCAGCCTAGGGGACTCAGTTTTATCCACAAAATGGGTGGAGAAAACATATCATCCTGGATCGCTGTGGGGGATGAAATAAAACTAGGCTAAGAGATGCATTTGGCACACAGTAGCAGCTCCACAAGTGTCAGTGGGAGTTCCCTCTGTCTCCAGTCCCATCCTTTCCAGGCCTCTCTCTCTCTCTCTCTCTCTCTCTCTCTCTCTCTCTCTCTCTCTCTCTCTCTCTCTCTCTCTCTCCCCAGCTCATTTCAGGGCTGGAGTTGGAAGGAGTGAGAAGACCATCTTGGAGGCAAGCCTTAGGCTCTGCAGAAGCGATCTAAGGCCAAACATAACATCAGATTATTAAAAATGTGGACTGTAAACACCAGCACAACTGGCCAGAGCACAGTGGCCCACAGACCACAGCGCAGCTGCTGCTCATGCCCGTGGCCACACCACCTGCTGCCCCTGCATCTGGGATGGACCCAGCTCCCCAGGCACTGGGCACAGGCTGCGTGCTTTTCCAAAGCTGAGCCCCAGGAACCCGTTCAAAGGCTGTCTCATAGTGAGAAGGCCTGGGGAACTACTGACAGGGTCTGTGCTCAGAGGAAGGGGCCTCCCACCCAGCCCCTGTCCTACGCCTTTAAACAGGCCCTCAGCAAGTGACCAGGGACCCTACAATCTCTGTCCTGATAGCATGGTGCTTGGTGCAGCACATGGACCCCCAGGCAGCAGCTGTGTGAGCTTGGGCAAGTCACTTTACTTCTCTGAACCTTAGGGTCCACATGCAAAAGATGAAGATATTAAGAATCACTCCTCTTCCCAGACTGTGCTGTGAAGATTAAATGATATAATGCATTTAAAGGGCAGTGCCTAGAAGAATAAAAGGAGGGGCCAAGACTTAGTGCACCCTGGTGGCCCATCCCAAACTGGACAAGACTGAAGCTGGGGGCCAGGTATCATTGCCCATGCCTGTAATCCTAGCACTCTGAGAGGCCAAGGCAGGTGGATTGCCTGAGCTCATGGGTTCGAGACTAGCCTGAGCAAGGGCGAGACCATCATCTCTAAAAATAGCTGGGTGTGTGGTGAGGAACTAGAGTCCCAGCTACTCAGGAGGCTGAGGCAAGAAAATCTCTTAAGCCCCAGAGTTTGAAGTTGCTGTGAGCTATGAGGTCACAGCACTCTATCCAGGGCAACAAAGTGAGACTCTGTCTCAAAATAAAAAAAAAAAAAGACTGATGCTGAGAATCAAGGTCCCATCATAACTGGGGGCCATGTGGTCATTGGAATGGCCATTTTAATGAGCACCCAAAAGTGAGTAGCCTGGGTGCAGGGGTGAGTGTGCAAGCATTGGAACTAAACAGTTGTATTTGAACCCCAACTCTGTGATGTCATAGTGTCACTGCCCCCAGCCGAGTCCCAGCAGCCCTCAGTATAAATAGGAATATTACCTACCTTACTGCCTCGCTTGCTCCTTCAAGGAGTTATTGAAATTATTGTTAAGTACTTACATTGTGTGCAGCTTTAGAACCCAGGAACAAGTAAGTCTGGACTCCTGTCCTCAAGGCCATTGTGAAGATTCAGGGAGATACTTCATGGGCACTGCCTGGCATTTGGTAAGTGCCTAGTAAGTTGACTTTCATACTTTCATTACTTTCTGTCTCTTTTTCTCCTTTACTTCCTCCTTCCCTCTGCTCCTTGGTGCTTCATCCCTCCCTCCCTTCTGTCTTTTCTTCCTCCCTTCCTTCCTTCTTCCCTTCCTCCCTTTCTCCCTCTATGGGGCATGAATCAGACAAGGACCCTCTGGGAATAATGACATGGAGAATGGGGTAGAGGGTCCAACCTCCTCATCCCCCAAACAGGTGCCAAGCCCTTCCTGGCAGGTGCAGACCAGGACCTGGAAGGAAAAGGCAGAGCTGGTGGTCACAACAGGAGAAAGGGTTTAGAAAAACAACTCACTCCAGTTACCTTCTAAACTACTAAGGCTTTGGCCCCAAGACCTTCCTCAGAGCCCTGAGTTCTCTGATCCTCGGCTCTGAGAGGGAAAGGAGAGGAGGGGCTGGATGACTCAGCAGCCCTTCGGGCAGAGTTTGTTCCAGCCCAGGGGCCCAGGGAAGTCCCTTGTGGGGAGGGGGAGATTCTGGTGGCACATGTAAGCTAGAACTGACCCTAGGACTCCCCATCACAACCCCATAGGGAAAGGGACTGTGGGACCCTCCCCCTGGCCAAGGCCTCTTTAGCCTGCCTGCCTGTGTCACCACCCAGCCTGGCTGAAACCTGAGCCAAAGAGATAGAGCTGGGCTGAGCCAGCCAGTTGTGTCTTAATGTAATTTAGCTGTGATCGCAGCGTGTTTCCCTCGCTATAATTAGTAAAACGTGGTTGTTTTCTGTGTTCCTGGAAGATGTCTGAACTGGAGCCAGCTCCCCGTAGCTTTTTGACAACCTCTCCCAAACAGGCCCACCAGCAACACAGTGGATTTACCAACACTTTTTTTCCCCCTTTTAACCTGAGTTCTCCTGATTCGTGGGTCTGGGCCTTTCCCTCCTGGCCTCTGAGAACCTGAGTTTAGCACTGGGCCAGACACCGTATAGGTGCCCAACAAATGTGAGTGGGTGACTGAGTGATCAAATTAACTCAAACCAAGAAGGGGCATGTAGGGAACAAATTTTTCTTTTAGTATTTCCACAAGATCCTCAAAGAAATGCACGTGTGTGTGTTGTGTGTATGTGTATGTGTGCAGGTGCTGCAGCTACCCCCATATGGGCGTATCCATGATAATGGGCACAGCCAGCTATGTGTGGGGCTCTCCCTGTGACTGTGTGTGTGTGTGTGTGTGTGTGTTCACCCACGGAGGACCAGAACTGGTCCTGAACTGTGGTGACTGTGTCACAGGGCAAAGGATGTGGCCCACACAACTCTCCCTGTGCTGCCATCCATTGCTCACATCCCCAGCCCTGGATTAGACTGAGGCACAGCCCTGCATCCTATCATTCAGGCATCAGCAAATATTACTTGGGTCCTACTGTGCATTGTCATCTGTCACTCTTGGTAGCTGTCCACTAGGTCTCTATGTGACTTGTTACACCCCCATGTACTCATTCATTCAAGGAACATTTGTTAAATAATAGGGGTAGTCTGTGGCTTTGTGGGTTTTGTTTTTTTTAATGAAAGAGCAAGATTCACATCTTTTGCCTTTCAAATCCTCTCCCAATGGGAAATACGTCTCAGATTCCATATTATTTTATTATTAATCACTAATAATAATTAATCATTAATTTTATTAACGTAAAATTAAGTGGTAATAGCACCCACCTCACAGAGTTCTTGTGTGCAGTCTATAGTCTAAAGTCCTCGGCACAGTACTTGGAACAAAGGAGCTCCCATCAAGTATCAGTGATGACAATGACTAATTCACAGACATAGTAGGCCAGTCAGGTGGGGGGCAAGAACTCCCACACCATCTACTGTGTGTCCTCGGGCAAGCTACTTAATCTCTCTGAGGGCAGCTCAAATGTGCATGATGTGTAAGTGCTCAATAAATGTACATTTTTAGGTTAGTACTTGTTAAGAGTTTTACTTTCCAACTGATTGGTAATTCTTGGAAAGTGTCCCCAACAACAATTTCCTCAGCAGAGAGCCCAAAGTTCCATCCAAGAACTCAAGAACTAGTTGAACATTTGCATCAGGGATTCTACATCAGGGGAATGCTGAGCTCTGGTTGGCTGAGTTACCCTGGACTCTGAATCTTCTGATTGGCTAGGATCCTAATAGGTGTGACCATTTTCCAGCGTGCACTTGGCAGTAATTCTTAGAAAGTGACATCAGACCATGGATTTGGCTTTTTACCTGGGTTATTGTTCTTTTGATCTTTTCTCAGGAAATCTCACCAAATATCTAACTCTATGATTCCTGCTAATAAATTCCTCCAAAACACATCTTTCCTTACAAAATGCGTAAATGTTATTGTATATATCCCACAGCGCTTGGATGGCTCAAGCGGGAAGGTGCTTGAGGGCAATGATGCAGAGTTCCACTTTCTTAACATTGGTCAGGAGGGTGTTCTTGGGGCTCTGGTGCCAGGTGCTTGCTCACGTGAGAACCTCCAGTCTCCTTGCAAAAGGGCATTTCTCTCTGCCAAGCTCTCTATTGGCAAGGAGTAGAGAGAGAGTCACTTTTTTTAAATTGTGGTAAAATACAAATAAAATTTTAGCATGTTAACCATTTTTAAGTGTGTAGTTCACCAGTGTTAAGAATATTCACATAGTTGTGCAACCAATTGCCAGGCCTCTTCTTGAAAAACTGAAACTCCTATCCATTAAATGGCAACTCTCCACTCTTTCCTCCCCCCAGCCTCTAGTAACTATTTTCTGTCTCTATGATTTTGACCATTCTAAGTACCTAAAAATAAGCGGAATCATGCAATATTTGTCATGCATATTTCATTTAGCATAACATCTTCAGGACACATCCATGTAGTAAATGTCAGAATTTCCTCCCTTTTAAAGGACCAAATAGTATTCCATTGTCAGTATATACCACGTTTGGCTTATCCCTTTACCCGTCAGTGAACATTTGGGTTGATTCCACCTTTCAGCTGTTATGAATGACACTGCTGTGAACACAGTTGTACAAATATCTCTTCAAGTTTATGCTTTCAATTATTTGAGGTATATACCCAGAAGTGGAATTGCTGGATCATATGGAAGAAATTTTATTTTTGACTTTTTTTTAAGAACTCAACATACTGTTTTCCGCGGCAGCTGCACCATTTTGCATTCCCCGTTTGTGCATATCCTCACCAATATTTGTTATGATTTAAATTCCCCTAATGATTAGGGATATTGACCAAGGGATTCTTTTTTTTTTTTTTTTTTTTGAGACGGAGTCTTGCTCTGTCATCCCCGCTAGAGTACAGTGACATCAACGTGGCTCACAACAACCTCAAGCTCCTGGGCTCAAGTTGTCCTCCTGTCTCAGCCTCCTGAGTAGCTAGGACTACAGGCATGTACCACCACATCCAGCTAATTTTTTCTACTTTTAGTAGAGATTAGGTTTTCCTCTTGCTCAGGCTGGTGTCAAACTCCTGAGCTCAAGCAATCCTTCTGCTTTGGCCTCTCAGAGTGCAAGGATTACAGGCATGAGCCACCCTACCTGACCAAGAGATTTCCTTTGAACTATGAAAGCAAATGGGGATTTTTCTCCAACCCCAGTACTATCTGAGACCAGAAGTAGTTGTGCTTCCTTTACTCATTCATCAGAGACTCATTCATTTTCTGTGACTTAAGAGTGGTGCTGAGCTATCCACAGATATTTAGAAGAGACGTAATACCAATGCAATGATGCTGAGAAAAGGTATGAAATGGCCTTTAAATGCAATGTAGAGAACTAGAAATGAACACTGAATATGTGAAAAAACTCTTCCCCTCACCGGTAAGTCGTGAAACTCCAAGATGTTTAAACAAGAAGATGACTTTCCTTTTTTTGCCTCATCTTTTGGTAAAGATTTTAAAATTTGATATTAGTACTGAGAGTATGAGAAAACAAGCCCGCATATGTATTGCTGGTAGGAATGTAAACTAAATCAACATTTTTGGAAGACAATTGGGCAAATTAATGTCTAGAAATTGGAGCAAACACACAAAGATGGGAATTTTGTTGTGGCGTTTATAAATAGCAGGTAATAAATAAAACTAATGACCATCGAGAGAGAATTAAATGATGGTATGGAATGAGGGAAGTCAGTGGCAATGAAGGGTGTTCAAAACAAAGCCTGTCCTCCATACCTGCAGGTTCCACATCCTTGGGTTGAGCAAACCGTGGATCAACAGTACAGAGTTCCCAGGATGTGAAACCCGCAGACATGAAGGGCTGACATTTTGTAGCTGTGAGTTCTGCAAAACCGACTGTGGGACTTGAGAATCCCTGGGTTTTGGTGTCTACAGGGGTCTGGGAACCAAATTCCTACAGAAACCCAGGGACAACTGTAAGCTAAAAAGCAAGTCGTGGAAAGGCCTATCGTGCATGTAAGCATTAATAAACGTATATGTAAAATAGGAATATAGACAGACATTTTGTAAAATATTCTGAGAACGTCTATGCTGCTCTTGATAGTGCTTCTTTGAAAGAGTATTTGGGGGCCTGGTGCAGTGGCTCACACCTGTAATCCTAACACTCCGGGAGGCCAAGGCGGTGGATTGCTTGAGCTCTGAAATTCGAGACCAGCCTGAGCAAGAGTGAGACTCGGTGTCTAGTAAAAATAGAAAAATCAGCTGAGGGGGAGGTGTCTATAATCTGAGCCACTCAGGAGGCTGAGACAAGAGGATCTCTTGAGCCTAAGACCTTGAGGTTGCTGTGAGCTAGGACACTACAGCACTCAACCCAGGATAACAGGGTGAGATAAATAAATAAATAAATAGTATTTTTGCCTTCTGTCTTTGCAAGTCTGCATTTTCTTTGGAATTTTACAGTGTGTTTGCTTTGCTTATAATCGGGGAAAAAGGAATATTCTTAAAGTAAATAAAAAGCAGTAAAATGTGGTAAATGACAAAATAATGGAATACTAAAATTCCAGGATGCACTCACTCCTAATGTGTTGCTTCAAAACATGATACCTAGAAACCTGCTCAGGAATCATGTTCAAATCATGTGTAAAGCAAGAGTTCATGAGCTCTAAATGAGAGACCCAGGTAGAAAGAATCACCGATGCGTAAGGAATACGAACTTAAATAACTTTTATTCTGGCTGCTAAGACATCTTTTGTTTCTGATTTTGATTCCATTCAAGTTGTCATCTGTGTCCAGATACGTGAGGTGCTGTTTTGAAGTGACAATGTTTAACCTGAGGCTGGAAACAGTTGACGGAGCTTAGTCAGGGTCAGACGACAGGGCCAAGGGGAGAAGAAGGAGGTATAAAGTGGCCGGGGTACGTGGAAGGCAGAGAGGGAGAGAAAGCTGGAGGGAGATCATTCTCAGGAAGTTCAAGCACATGGACAGCAGCACCACGCCCCCGGAGCTGGTGACAGGAGGGAAGGACCTTTGCGCTGCTGGTGCTGTGGAATCCCACCAGGGCCGTACTCAGCACAAGTCAAAGGAAGTGCCACAGGGGTTTGAAGAGACTCCCTCCAAAGTGAATCCTCAAACTTCTGCTTTTCCAAATATGGGTCTCCCCATGTCGCCACCTGCCTCTATGATGTTAAGATTTTACTGACTCCCCATTATCCTCTGAACAACCCCTAAACCGCCCTCTCCTGACATTCAAAGCCCTCAAGGTGTGGCTCCCACCCAGCCTTCTCCACACTCAGCTTCTGCCACTGCCGCTATGGCCACACCAAGACTCCTTAAATGTTCCAGACATTCTCATCAGTCCCGTTTGCCTGGAAGTTTTCCCCACAGCCCAGGGTGGGCGAGCATTCCTCCCTCTGGGCTTAGATAGAACCTTCTCCACACCATCCAGTGACTTGGAGGATCACAGCTGCCTCCTCTCCACACTGTGGCCCCTGAGGGGCACAGCAGGAAACACATGCTTCGTGGTTTGGAGTCACTCTCCAGCCCCTGTCTCCTCCATAGACATGGAAGCCATACCCATAGCCATCGTCACCACAGATCTGCAGACCACAGGTTTGAGCAGGAGGCAGAAAGAAAAGAGGCTGCACCACACAACACTGACCCCAGCCCCCAGCTTCTGTGTGCTTGCCAAGTGCCAGCGACATTCTAAACACTGGACTCATTGAATCTTCATTAAGGACGTCACAAAGGTGGTACCAACATGGTCCCCTGTTTACTGACGATGAAATAGAGGCTGCCTAGGTTAAGTCTTTCTCTAAAATCTTGCAGGTGGGGACAGGCAGGACCAAGTGTCCAACCCCACAGCCCACATCGCTGAGCATGAGACTCCATAAAGTGATACATGTATAATAACTGAAGAAGGTCTTATTTCTTGCCACAACTTTGTGAAATAATCCTAGAGTATGTCTGGAAGGATCATTGTGACAAAAAGGCTATGAAATATTTGAGAGAGAAGAGTGATTAAGGGGGGAGGTTAGATATTATTTGTGCATTACAGAGTCACAGCACTTGAAACCAGAGTCCAGTCCATACACAAGTTTTGATAAGAATTGAAGCATATAATGAAGATGTCATTTGACCTCTACAGCATCTTGTGAGAGAGGTAGGGTGGGTATTTTTCCTACTGTCAGCATTCCCTGTTCATAGATGACATGACAGTCATACCCTCTGGTGCCGGGGAGAGGTGTCTGAAGTCACAGAGGGAGAAGTAAACTGGGTCAAGGGAACTTGAGAGCAAAGACAATTTGTTTTCCTTTGAGGTGGGAGTCAGCAACAGCCACTACTACTGTACCCTAAAGGGCATCTCTAAAGTTCACCACAATCCCCACCAATCCCTATTGCCCTACACTTGGCACCCTCATTCATTTATCTTGCTCACCTGGCCTTCATTGTGTGAGCTTGTGGCCCCTATGCTGTCAGCCTCACCTGTCCGTAATCTGCCTTTGTCTTTCTAACCAGAGTGTAAACTCCTAGAAAGCAAAGCTGCACACATCTCAGTCTCATTAGATGGAGTCATATGATGGCTTATAATGGCACTGAACAAATGATTAGTCAAGAAAACACCTCAAAGCTCCTTTCCCCCCAGGAGGCTATTCTACAGTCTCCAGAGGGCAGTGGGGTACATTTCTGTCACTCTTTCTCCAAGTTCTTCTCCTGGACACTAGAAGGTCCATATCCTGTCTTCTCAGCAAGAGGAATACAGCCCCCTGTATTAGTTAGGGGAAATCAGGCCCTCTAACAGATAGTCCTGATTCCTCATGGCTTAACACAATGAAAGTTTATTTTTCCTTCTCATGCTCCAGGCCTGAAAACCCTCCTTGTGGTCACTCAGGACCCAAGCCTCTTCCATCTGTGATTCTACCCTCCTCCAGACCCTCAGAGTTCTCCCCTCACAGCCAGTGGGCAAAAGAATGGGTCTCCTGGGAAGTTCTTAAAGACCAAGCCCAAAAGTGGCACGAATCATTTCCACCACATTCCACAGCTTAGAAATCAGGCACATGGCCACACCTACCTGGAAGGAAGAAAAGGGACAGCAATCTACCTATGTGGCTGGGAAGGACAGAGAACATGAAGATGGATGAAACTCTAGCTCTCCATCAAGCCCTGCTTGTCCTTCTTTTCTGCTCAGAAGGAATCCTGGGGAAATACTCCAAATTCACAGACTTTGTCCTTTTAAGAGGAAGAAGCTAAGATGGAAATGGTTTCTAATTTCATTCTCAGCCTTATTCAGCAATTCCTCCCAGGTACTATTCACTAGATAACAAATCATCGCAAAACTTACTGTTTAAAAACAACCATCTGGGCTTGGCTCAGCTGGATGGTTCTTCTGTTCCATATGGTGTCTACTGAATCTGGAACACTCAAAATGGCTTTTTCACTCATATGTCTTGCACCTCAGCTAGGGTGTTGGAACAGCTGGGGGCTGGCAGGCCATCTCTCTCTTTCTCTTTCCACATGATCTCTCCAGCAGGGTATCCAGAACTCTTTATATGGTACCTCCAAGAGCAAGAGTTCCAAGAGAACAAGGACCAGAATGCAGTATTTATTAAGCATCTGAATGTATCATGCTTGCTAATATCCAATGAACAAAGCAAGTCAGATGGCTAAATAAGCCCTGAGTCAAGGTGAGAAAAGGTCATGCATACCATGTGTGCTTCATTGCAATTTAATGGTCTACCACAGAAACTCTAGCAGGGCAGAGTCAAATAATATGGGATCTTTGAATCCAACTGACCAGGGTACAAATGCCAGTACTGCCACTTATCAGCTGGACAACCTTGTACATGCCACTCAATCTCTCTGAGCCTCTATTTACCCATCTGCATAAAGGAGGTGTAAGCACAAGAGTACCTCCTTTTAGGGTTGTTGTGAGAATTCAGTGAGATCACCCTTAGCACTTGTCCTGGTCCCCACTAAGTGTTCAGCACATATTACCAGTTCCTGTGTCCCATCCTCAGCTGGACCCACTTGACAATGCTCCCCCACTGCAGCTACCTTTGATTAACATCACTGTGGACATCAGAAAATTCCAGAGATTTGACACCTACAAAAGAATGGGGTAGACCCCACTTAGGACCTGGATCAGGTATTAGCTCCATTACACAGAAAAAGAACCTCACATGGTGCAAGGACAACATTCTACTCTAACGCTCCCTACCTGGATAAGCTGCTGTGAGACCATTGATTCAACTCACATCTAGCCCTGCTGGTAGGACCAGAGAGGATCTTGCCCTTACCTGGAAGCCAGTGCCACATGTAGAGTGAGCAGGCAGTGGACTGTAGGCTAAGAGGCCTAGGCTCTTCTACTCTACCCTGAAACAGCTCTGGGCCCATGGGCGAGTCCCTGCTCCTCTCCAGGCCTGGAGAGGGATGCATTCCATCAACAGTTCTCAAACTGTAGGCCGGGGAGCTGTGAGCTTCTACACCCTGGCCTCCTCTGCTTCCACCCACTTTCATCTTTTAAATATTGGGACTTTTGAAGAAGATTCCTCTCAAAGGAGAGAGGCAGCATAGAGGTGAAGTGAAGAGTCACAATCTCCATAGACCAACAGATCTGAGTTCAAATGAATAAGCTTGGGCAAACAGTTCACCTCACTGAGCCTCAGTCTCCCCCTCTGTGAAATGGAAATAATGCCAGAATATATCCATCCCCGTTGGGTTGTTTCAAGTATTAGGTGAGATCATATATGTAGAACACTTGGGATTGTGCCTGGCACATCATGAGCGCTCCATAGAGGTAACCAACTATTAAAAGAACCTGCTGAATGTTTTTTAGAGATTGCAACACTTTGTTTTGATAGTCTCTGATCATATCAGTCCTAACTCCAACCTCTAGTCTCCTTCCTAGCCATCATCCCCCACCATGACAGCTGATGCTGGAGACCACTGAGCCTGGGGTTGACCCTGCTTCGACATGGATGCTGGGCCCACCTCGATCAATATTCAGCTGGGTGACCCTGGTTTGGTCATTTCAGTTCTCCAGACCTCGGTTTCCTTATCTGTTAGGTGGGGGTGGGGATGATGGCACTATCTACCTCCTAGGGTGTTGTAGGGTTAATACAGCACCTGACACATAATACACACTTAATAATCGCTGTTATCAGTAAGTTTAGTTAGGGGTAAGCCTTTCTCGGTTTTGTTTTTTTAATCATGTTTGGGGGAGGTGGGCGCCCTCTAGTGGTGGAGCCCCATCTGGTGTGGGGACGCCTTATCCTTTGGCTTGGGGGGTGGCGGGCGGGGAAGGAAAGATAGTGGGGCCTAGAGCTTAGAGTAGGACCTTCTTGGGAGTGTGGGTGAGCTCCAATTCCAGGCCACCACAGCTGAGTATGGGACCAGTGATCTGTAAGCTGGCTTGGCAGGGAGGGCAGAGAAGGAAGTTCTGATTTAGACCCCTGAGTAAACTCCGCAAAGGAGGAATGAGCCCACCACAGAGCTAGGAGACGAGCATGAGAGGCAGTTCTCTACCGCTAGACATACCTTCATGAGAGGCAGTTCTCTACCACTAGACACACCTTCATGAGAGGCAGTTCTCTACCGCTAGACACACCTTCATGAGAGGCAGTTCTCTACCATTAGACACACCTTCACCACCATCCTCTTGCTTCCTTTTACAGATGGAAAAACTGAGGCCCAGAAAGGTGAAGGGACTCTCCTAAGGTCACACAGAACACCCAAGGCAGAGCAGAGACTCACACCCAGACTCCAGATCCAGTGCTCTCTACCCGACACTGCAAGGTTGGCTTGGCCAAGTCAGGCGATGTGAAGCAGAGGATATTTCATTGAATCATAGAGTGAAATTTCGAAGAAGGGGGAAAGGCAGCAGGCGGAGTTCCCAGGGCTGGAGCCCTGCCCAGACGGTCCCAGAGCACAGGGAGGGTGGGAATGATGCAGCCAGGCCCACGGCGGTCTCAGGAGCACCATTCGCCCGGAATCTGCCGGCAGCAGCAGCCAGCAGGGCTGCGGAGGCTCTGGGCAGGACGCTGCCCCGGCAGCCCAGGCTGACTCCGTAGGGGCTCGATCAGTGGGCACAGCCAGCGATCAGGCCCCCCTCTGTGCAGGACCTGAGAGGACCCCTGCCCACCCACATACTCCCACAAACACAGTCAAGGGCGCAGGCCCGGCAGCTAACAGAAGCCTCGTCAGCAAGGAAGGGGTCAGCCTGGAGCAGAGAAATCTCGGAAGACCCATGAGAGGGGTGGCTACGAGCAGGAAGCCAGGCCCAGCTGGGGGCCCAGACCATGGGCCGGAGGCTGTGGACATAGCCAGCTCCCTTCCCCACTCGGAGGGGCCTCGGTCCTGTTCTCTAACCTGGGAGGCCTCTCCTGCTATGCGTCCTATTTGGCTTTCTCACAAATTATAGCTCAGCTGAGATCACAGCGCCCTTGTCAGATCACCCCAACCTACACACAAGGATGTTGAGGCTCAGAGAGGAGGGCCACCAGGCCCTTCCTACCCAGTGCAACTGGCCATCCGTCCCCTTTGATCCTGAGAACCGCAGAGTGAAGCTGGTGGGAGGAGGCAGGATGACCTTGGGACTCACCAACCCAGCCCCTGAGCCCAGTGATGGTGCACCCCAGGGCTGGGTGCAGAAGGAGGTAGTGAGTGGTGACAGAAAGAAAGCGGGCATTGGCACCAACTGGCCCTGAGTACAAATCCTGGCTCTGCTGTATATTCATTGTGTGACCTTAGACAAGTCACTTAAATCTCAGCTACCCAGTTTCCTGAAATGACAAAAAGGCATGGCATTTTTGTTTAAAAAATGTTTACCATGGCATTTACAGTCAAAATAACAACTGCCATTTATTGTACCCTTTGGGGCCAGGTACTGTTCTAATCACATAACCTGCATTAACGGATCGAACTGAACTTCCAGCAGTCCCCTGACACAGTTTTACTGATAGCTCCACTTCCAGATGAGGAAACTGAGAAACAGCTGGGAATAAGCAGAATGGGGACTTGAACTCAGCCTGTCTGACCCCTGAGGACTAAGCTACACTGTCCATTTATAACGTATAAAAAGTACATTCGAGATGCTAGATGCACCCAAGGGCTGGGGACTTTGGGTTGAGGGGATGTGATGAGGCTCAGATAACAGACTGCCCATCCCTGGCAGGATCCACTCAGACCAAGCGGATATGCTCAGTCTGGGAGCCCAAGAGGAAACCGAGTCAAGGAAGGGGCATGGCTGTGGTCTGGGGTCCCAGCCGGCAACTCTAACCTGATCCCTGTATCAGATCATGTGCTCCTCAGTAGTCACCTCAGGGGAGGTGGCCTTGCCAGACACCATGTAAGTGGGGAGACAGGAGACCAGGGCATCTCTGGTGGGGTGGACTCCCTGCCTAGTGGGGAGGCACTAGGCCCCTGAGCCCAGGCTGGAGGGGCTACGATCACCCGGTGCCCTTCCCACCCTGGAAGCTGTCCCTTTAAGGAGAGATGGGCGAGGCCAGTTCCCACAGTGTGCCCCCTCCAGCTGCAGCTGCAAGACTCCTGGCTTTCACACCCAGACTGAGTGGAGATGGGGGTAATTGGGAGCCCCCTGCTCCTCCTTTGACCTCCCAGCCACCTCTTGGCCTGACCCGCCCCAGCCTGAGGTCCCGGTGCCTTGGTCCCAGCCCCTCAGCGCCCAAGTCATCCCACTCGCTCTTGATCTGTTCCCTGGCTGGGACTCCTGGCTGGGGCTGCAAGGCCTTTCCCTTCTCACTCCGTGCTTGGCAGAGGGGTAAGTCTCTGTTCTCCAGCGGGGCCCAGGGGGCCAGCTGAAGCTAGAGAGTGGAAAGGAGGGTGGAGGGCAGGGCTGTCTAAAGGGAAGCCCCTTTCTTAAGCAGCCAGCTCCACCCACCAGGGAGGTGGGATGAGGGCAGGCAGATTGGGGCACCAGCTGGAATTTGAGTGCTAGAGAGTTGTCTGTCTGCATAGAAGCCTGAAGCAAGAGCTTGGGCTCTAGAAGTGATTAACCAAGGAGAGTTCAGACTCCTGCAAGAACAGAAAGACCCTATCTGCCAGGGCAGGCTTGGCCCTTGGTGGGAGAAGGACACGTGACCACACATCCAGGACACCACTACCCTGCACGCGGCACCACAGTAGGCACTTTACAGGTCTGACACCAGTTCACACCTGTACCTGCTCCCCTTCCCTCCTGAAGCTCTCTCCCAACTAGGAGAATGAGTTAGGCTTGGGAGTAGGACAGATGCAGGGTTCAAATCCTGACTCCCACACTTGCTACCTGGATAACCTTGAACATGTCTCGTCACCTCTCTGGGCCTTAGTTTCCTCATCTATGAGATGGTGATAATAGTACCCACCTAGGGGGCTGTTGAGTGAACCAGGCATTAGGGGTGCTCAGTCGGCACATGTTCCTCTCCATGGGTCTGCCTGTCTTGCACTTCCACCCAAGTCCCATTGGTCCCAGTGGAGCCCCACATGCAGGGCCAGGCCCCTCACCTTGGCTCTGCGGTTCTCCTGCCTGTGTACAGCGAATGACAGCAGATGTAGCCTCTCACGGGAAGAACTGCAGATTCTCACCACCAAATCTCCACGCCCCCCCCCCCCAAAGACATGCCTGTTCTGTCACCTACTGGCATCAAAGTGAGGTAGAGAAGGTGGTGGTCCTCCCAGATCTGCACTAGAAGGCCCACGGTCCAGTTGATGCCTGCCACTTCTTGACAAAGTGGCCTTTGCTCTTCCTGAGCCTTGTTTCCTGTCCATGACATGGGGGCGCAAGAAGGTCCCAAAGACTCCAGTATGATAGCGCTCAAGCCTAGGCCGGGCAAAGCCAAAGGGAGGCAAATACAGCCCTCGAGGTTGCCCTTGCCTCTGTTCGCTTTATTGAGTAAAAGAAAATACTTTGAACATTTAATGGGGACTTGGGGAGAGGAGGAGGGGTCGGAGGAGGCTTCATCCAAGAGAAACAGCCTCCAAGGAGGATCCAGCCAAGAAAACCCAAGGAGCCTGAGAGAAGGCAGAGCACAGGCGGATGGGATTAGACCTTCCCCCACGTGGAGCCCCCACGAGGTAGCCCCAGCCCTGCCTCCTGTCGGTGCCTCCTTCCCTGCTGCGGCCGCTGCCCCAGGGGCCAGCCAGAACCCCCAGCTCATTCATTCATGCACGCATGTACTCCTTGACTCATTCATTCATTCTCCCAGGGAGCCACTTTTCTGTTCCTCCATTCCTTCTTTCGTTCATTCCCTCTCTGGTTCATTCACTCATTCACTGAGGCACGTGCTCAAAGGTGACTAGTTAAGGATCCTGCCATCAAGTCATTCCCTGGTTAGTACAGGACAATCTCCAAGGAGGAGCCTGCCAGGGTTATAGGAGGCTAGAGGGTGTTCACCAATTAGCAAAAAGCCCTAAGGTGAGTGCAGGGCACCAGGTGGTAGAGGGGTGGGGAAATGGCCAGTGGTGGGTGAGAGCCTGCTGTGTCAGAAGAGGCGAGGAGACCGAGGCGGGTGAACCCAGGTCCCAGCAGGGCACGTTGCAGGGTCCCCAGGGCTGCTGTGGGCAGTCCCTAGGACTCCCTAGAATTCCCCAGCATTATCTGTGGGCCTTTTCTCCAGTTTCCCTGAGGACTTCAGCCAGAATCCCCCTGAGGCCTCCCATCCTACAGGGGAGGGGTTGGGTAACCCAGAGGGCACTTACCTCCCCCACCTGCAGGAAACCCCAGCGCTTCCTACCTTCTAGGTCTGGGTTGCAGATCTGAAAACCTTCTTCTGGGCTCTGGTCCTCAGAGGCTGCAGGTCTTGAAACTCAAGCTTAGAGATGGCCAAAGCAGCTCAAAAACTGCTCAGTATTTTTGTGAAGGAGGAGGAGGAGAGGTAGAGATTGAGGGGGAGAATACAGAAGATCTGGAAAGTGAGTGAAGCTGGCCTTCTGTTGTGCTCCTTGGCTCTGTAAGCCCCATGCCTGCTCCAGCAAAGAGAGCTCTCAGGTGGGGTCCCGGGAGTTCAGGGGCACCTTTAGAGTACAGCCTATCTTCTCCAGGGTGGAGACGCTGGTCCCCTGGCCTTGTTTCCTCCCTGCAGGCTTCCTTTCCACCAAACAGGTGAATGATTATCCCCCTCCCCGGGAACTCACTCACGTGCTTTGTCTCAATTTAGCAGCTGAAAGAAAGCATTAATAACTCCCAGATCACTGCTGGCTGTAACCCAGAACTCCAAAAGCGGGAGTTGGTAGACCAGCTCTCTACTCACTCCTCCTGCACAGCAGGAAGAGGGAGATCTGAATCCAAAGGCCATCTGTCCTCCTTATTGAGTAAAAGAAGTAAGGGTGAAACTGGGTCTGGTGGTGACATGGGTAGTGGAAAGGCCATTCCAGGTGACCTGCAGTAGGACTGGGGTTGGGGTAATCACAATCAGTAACAAAGACCCTGCCCTGAGGGCCTCACTATCCAGAGGCCGATGGAATTGGAGGAGTGTGGACCAGAGCTCCAGTCCCAGCTCTGTTCACTGAGTGAGTGTGAACAGACCGGCAACTCTCTGAACTCAGTGTTTTTGTCTGTAAAATGGGCATTCGAGCACTAACTTGGAGATTAGAGGTGGAACCAGATACACACAGTGGGCGCTCAGTAAATGATGACTATCCTTGTTATTTGTCGCTCCTTAAATCCACACTCCTTAGCCCTGGGATGCTTTCTAGCAGAGTTACCTGGGCAGATTGTGAGGAACATACTCATTCTGTTCCTTGGCATATGATCTTATTTCCACCACTTCCCAGTCCTGAAGGCTCCAGGGGAAGTGGGAAGGAAAACTCCCTTGGAACTGAATGCCTACCCGAAGAGAGAACTTTCCACCCAGTGACTTAAAGGCCTAAGACCTTCCCATCCCAAAGTGTCGGAACTGGAAGGTCCCTTAAAGATCATTTGGGCTTTTATCAAAGAGATGGAAAAATGGAGCTCCAGGAAAATGTAGGAATGTTTCCCAAGGTCCCACAGTCCCAGCAACAACTAGCAAATAAATTTCACCTCATGTGCCAAGTCTGATTAATTGGTTGTGTCTGTCTGGAGGACAATGGTGAGATTGCTGGGGCTTTCTCTGGGCACCCTGGGAAAGGATACCAGAATCGATTAGTCCCGCCAGTCGTGGTAGGTTTGAGAGGAGATACAGTGTGTGTTTACATTACTGCAGTAGATGATGGAAAAAAGTGCAGTGGTCCTCCTCACCAACCTCTACTTCCTCCCTGAGAAGTTTAGCAACATTCACAGAAGATGGTTCCAAAATATAGTCAAAAGGACTTAGGGGACAAAAACCTAACATCCAAAATGAAGTGAAATCACTTAATAAAACTAGCTTTTTTTTTTTTTTTTGAGACAGAATCTGCCCTGGGTAGAGTGCCATGATGTCACAGCTCACGGCAACCTCAACTCTTGGGCTTAAGTGATTCTCTTGCCTCAGCCTTCCAAGTACGTGGGACTAAAGGCGCCCACCACAATGCCTGGCTGTTTTTTTGTTGTAGTTGTCATTGTCATTTAGCAGGCCCAGGCTGGATTTGAACCCACCAACTCCGGTGTACGTGGCTGGCATGCTACCCACTGAGCTACTGGTGCTGAGCCTGTTGTGTTTTTTCAGTCTCTTTTAATCTAATGCAAGATTTTTCACAGTGTTACTTTTGCTATTTGGATCAGATAATTGTTGTGAGGAGCTGGCCTGTGGGATGTAGGATGTTTAGCAGTATCCTTGGCCTCTATTCCCTAGATTCCAATAGGGCCTCTCACATTGTGACAGTCAAAAATGTCTCCTTTGTCAAATGTCCCCTGAAGACAAAAGTCACCCCTGGTTGAGATCTCTGAGCTAGTATGGTCCCTTCTCTTTTTTGTATATGACATTAACTTAAAGAAGAAGAAACTGGATGGGTCATCTTGTAGAAAGCCTCCCATTTGGAATTTGTCTTCTCTCTCTTAGTACCATGTAGCATATTCCTCTACCCCTCTTTCTCTAAGTGGAAAGTAGCTTAACAGAGGGTCAGTTAGATCAGTTTTGTTCAATGTTTTTGATAAAAATGCTTCATAGTTGGTGACACGTGCTGCACTTCATACTGTATCATGGCAGGAGGCTTAGCATGTCGGTGTCATTATTACTTACGCTACTAATTTATTATTTATTAGTTACTGGTCAGATGGTTCAGATGGTAACAATCTGATCCTTTCATTGTAAAGTTTTCCATCAACTTTTAATTTAGTGGTTTCGTCCATTGATAAGCTTTTTCTGTATCAATTATTTAATTAGATTGTAAAATAGAGATTTGCTAATTTGTCAATTGTTTTATATTAATTGACTCAATATATATGTAAAGAACTTTCTCTTATTAAGTATTTGGTTATCCTGATGTATACTTCATTCAGGAATGGCAGGATATATTCTTAATTATTATTATTAGTTTTTAGAGACGGGTCTCACTCTGGCTCAGGCTGGTCTCAAACTCCACCCGCCACAGCTTCCCAAAGTGCTGGGATTACAGGCATGAGCCACTGCGCCCAGCTGCCAATTTTCAAAATAATTACTTGTACCTTAGGTGTCAATACTGTCCAATGTGTGCATATGTGTTTGATTTCTTTTGTTTGCTTTTTGATTCTGTATATTATGAACTCATGGAACTTCTGCGTTTAAATCAGATGCCAGTATTCTTTTTGATTGTTCATTCTTTCTCCTATATTTGGCTAATGGGAGCTTCTTTGTGCTTTCTTTTTCTTTTTTTCCACATCAGATGGGTAATGCGTTGATGTCATCACAAGGTTTTTGTTTTCGTTTTTTTTTTTGAGACAGAGCCTCAAGCTGTCACCCTGGGTAGAGTGCTATGACATCACAGCTCACAGCAACCTCCAATTCCTGGGCTCAAGCGAGTCTCTTGCCTCAGCCTCCCAAGTAGCTGGGACTACAGGTGCCCACTGCAACACCTGGCTATTTTTTGGTTGTAATTATCATTGTTGTTTGGTGGGCCCAGGCTGGGTTTGAACCCCCCAGCTCTGGTGTATGTGGCAAGGTCCTTAGCCACTTGAGCTACAGGCGCCAAGCCATCATCATAAGGTTTGAGGGAGGCGCACCTCAGGCACAAGCATGAAAACCATGTTCTTTCTGTTTTTATTCTGTTTTTTCCTAATAAGAAAGTTTAGTCATTATTTCCAGGAGGATCTGAGACAGTAAATTGCCTGTCTTTACATGTCTGAAGAAGTGTTTATTTTGACTTCATTATTAAGGGTATATGTAGATGTTGTAACCTTACCATTGTTTTTCCACAGTCCTTTAAAGATATCAACCCACTCTCTTCTGAAATCTATTGTTTTGATGAGAAGTCTATTATTTTTCTTTCTTTTTTTTATGGGAAATAATCAAGATATATTTGCAGAGAACATGATCCCGAATGGAAGATCTGATGCAAGAAAGAATGAAGAGCAAAGAAAGTCACCCATAAAATAAAAATTACTATGGCTAGAGAGATTTAAAAAACAGAATCAACACACACAAGAAGAACATGTAAGTTTGGGGGTGAGGATGAACAGAGTTTATTCTTGGGAGAGAAGTCTATTATTTTTCTAACGTAATTCTCTTATAGGTATCTTCTTTTTTCTTTCTGGTAGTTTGCAAAAAATTTATTAGTAAACTTAATATTCTTAGAGCGGTTTTAGTTTCACACGGCAGAAAGTGCAGAGAGTTCTCATACACCTCCCCTCCCCGCACACGTACAACCTCACCTGTCCTGGGCGTCCCACACCAATGTTAGGTTTGTTACAATCAATGAGCCTTCACTGACACATCGTTATCACCCAAAGTGCATAGTTTACGTTAGGATTCATTCTTGGTGGCTCGGCGCCTGTGGCTCAAGGGCTAAGGCGTCAGCCACGTACACCTGAGCTGGCGGGTTCGAATCCAACCCGGGCCCGCCAAACAAAAATGAGGCTGCAACCAAAAAATGGCCGGGCGTTTTGGCGGGCGCCTGTAGTCCCAGCTACTTGGGAGGCGGAGGCAGGAGACTCGCTTGAGCCCAGGAATTGGAGGTTGCTGTGAGCTGTGATG